>JAMKQA010001495.1:0-22595 GCA_024699735.1 Posidonia australis | reverse complement strand
ACCATCTGTATTCCTGAAATCTGAATAAAAGTGCTAGATCAGCTGCTGCCCGTGGACGTAGCTCCGTATTGGAGTGAACCACGTAAATCTGGTGTCATTGTTCTTCTTCTCTTCTTCTGTATGCTTATATTTGTCACTATATTACTCTAACATTCAGTCTCATAGGTATTGCTAATCGCTATCCATAAGAAGACTATTATCAACAACAATAAGAAGTATGACATAATCCTTGTTGCTTTGCTTTTTAAAGACAAAGTGGTCTATTGTAAAATGACGGAAACCATTGCATAGCACAACTTGACTAAATTCCTCAAATCTTATTATTGTATTTTGTTTGGGTCCATAAATAACTTTCTTAAGATGATAAACTTTGTTTTCGTCTGGAGCAACATACTTTGGAAATTGTTAAATCATCATTGAGGAAGGCATTTTTTACATCTAGTTAATGCATACTCCAAGATTGATTAACAATGATTGAGAGCAGAACTTGAATGGAATTGAGTGTAGTCACTGTAGAGAAGGTCTCACCATAGTCTAAGTGAACCTTTTTGCAATCAATCTAGTTTTGTATGTATTTACAGACTCATCTGGTTTGTACTTGATAGTATAAACCCATCGACATCCAACCATAGTTGTATTTGCTGGTGGAGAAACCAACTATCATGTTTTCTAGATAACAATGCATTTGTTTCTTCATCATTGCAACCTTTTAGTGTAGTACCTGTATAACCTCTGTGTGGTTCTTGGGAGTAGACTTAGAATAAGCGAATTAGTGATATAAGGTAATGATGATCATATAAAATAAAATTTGAAATAGGATGAGTAGTGACATGTCTTTTACCATTGTATAAGGTAATTGGAAGATATGAATCTAAGCTACAGGCATGGGCGTTAGAGTGGTAGGAGTCTAAGGTGGTGGTTGTACCTGTGGATGATGTGTATACTCCTGTGAGTACAAGGCAGAGGAAGAGGAACAATACTAGTAGTATCATTAGATTGTGGAGAACTAAAATAATGTGTGGACTCAAAGAAAGTGAGTAAAAGTAAAGTATTTTCTTAATATAGGATCATAACATCTATACCTTTTTTGAGTCCTAAAGTAGCTTATGAAAACATATTTCACGACCTTAGGAGACAACTTGTGAGTTAAAATCTGCACAAAACTGACACTCCCAAGCGCACAGAAACGAAGAGTGGGAATGCCTCTATAAAGAACAACATAAACAACATCCTATTAACGAGGTAGGTAGTAGTTATAAGTTGTAACAACATCAGACCATAAGTATTTTGGTATATTCATTTGTATCATTTTTGTACGAGCAATTTTTAAGATATGGCGATACTTCCCCTTAGGTATCCCATCTTGTTTGGAGGTACGAGGACAAGTGGTTTAATGAATACTATCCCAAGAAGAGAAGAAATTTTCAACATCATGTCGAATAAATTTAAGGACATTGTTAGTCTGAAGCATTTGAACAAAAGTAAAAAATTGGGTCTTTATTTCATTGAAGAATTTTTTAATAATATTAGGAGCATGTGTCATGTCCTTCAAAATGTACAAGCAAGTGACTCTAGAGAAATCATTAATGAAAATAATAAAATAGTGATATCCTAATACAAATGGAACACAAGAAGGTCCTTAAATATCAACTCAAACTGGCTATAACTAATGGTACTAGGTTGACTCCGAAAGATAGCTTGATGATGCTTGTCTAACTGAATCAAAGGAGAGAATGAATCCATGGAAGTGTCTGAAGTTTCTTAAGTGATGAATGACCCAATCAATAATGTCAAGGTAAGGGAGACTTTGAAATAGATGTAGATGTGGCAAGACAAGTGGAAGTATCCTCATTATCCAACATGTACGTTGCATTACGTTTATAGCCCAAACCAACTTTTTCCCTAGTTTGTAGATCTTGAAATGTACATTGATAAGGAAGAATGCCATAGAACATTTTTGAGATTTGGTTATCTTACTGATAGATAACAAATTAATTGAAAATTTATGTACAAATAAAATATTTTTAAGAGAATGATGAGAAGAAGCTTTAACAACTCCTCCTAGCAATGGAAATTGAAAGGATAAAGGATGTAGTAGATAATGAAATAAAGAGATCTCTAGTACTTGTCATGTAAGATGGAGCACTAGAATTTAACATCTGTGAATTTCCAAAAGAGGTAAGAAATCACCAGTAGTACCCAAAGTACTAGTATGTGACATCGTAGGTGTAGTGTGACTTGCTCGAAGTTGTAGAAAACGTTCATATTCTGTTTGAGTAATTTGAACAGTGAGTGAGTCAAGAGTGGGTTTTTTCGGTGCTTGAACACAAGGATTAATATCACCTGTCGTCATCTGCGTCTATGTAGGTTTGCAAACTTTTTCCAATATTCCTTTGAAGCATGATTTGTACGTTCATAGTGAAACATTTTTTTCCCATATCTATGATCACCTTCTAAGTCTTGAGGGTGACCACATCGACTGCAGATGGCAACCATAGTAGATTGATTAAGGGATCCAACTGCAGGCATGGGAGATGGTGTTGCCGTGGGAATGCATAGAACACGTGAGAAAGTCGATGACAGTGATGGAACAAAGTGGCTTTTAAAAATTTGACCTTTGATCGGAGTACTAACGTTTGGACGGAGAGTAGACATGTACTTAACCACAGTCAAGCTTTCATTATACTCTTTCAACTTCACCTCATCAAGAACAAGTAGTTGGTGGATATCTAACTTGTCTATAATAGCACGTAGAGTTGTGTACAACTTAGTTTGTTGAAGCGAGAATAGTTGCTCATACAATTGAAATACATGAGATATATTCTTCTTATGATCGTAAAGTTTATGTAACATTTGTCATATCCTTTTTGGAGTTGGTAGAAAAACAACGAAGTAGGATATACATTGCGCTATGATGTTGATTAACCATGATTGAACATGGTAATTATTTGTCAGTTAGTCTCCGTATGAAGGGTCTTTCTCATTAAAGGGTCCTTATTGACATGCTTTAGCTTTCTTTGAACTCTCAAAAGGATCTTGATTGACTAAGACTAGATCAAGTAGTTGGTACTGTTCAACTTTGATCAAATTATTCATGGATAATCTACTGATGTGGAACTGACAAAAGACTTCAATCCATCAGCCATGTGGAATATGCAGATGTTCTACATGAAAGGCGATGTGCAACAAATAGGAGAGGGTTCTACACAACGATGATGTTGTCGTTATGGAGCGAGTGAGTGATGATAAGAGCAAAGGCTTCTTCACATCACTATGGATAGAGCCACCACGTTAGTTGACCTTTCTTAGTGGCAACCTAAGAAGGGGAAGGAGAAGGAACAAGGGACTAAGGGAGGTGTCAACGGCGATGATGGACTGGCTGAACGATGGAGGGAAGGAGAGGAGCAGGGAGGGAGTTGACGGCAGTCAGACAATGGTGGTGCCGCTGTAGTGGGTCCCTGTTAGGTGGACGGTGGCTGCTACAATGGCAATGGTGGCTTCGGAATGCCACTGTAGTGGAGGTGGCAGTGGAAAAGGGTCCTGCTGGTGGTGGTGGAAGGTGTTGGTGGGTTAGGGTTTGGCTCTTGATACTATGTGGTTGTTATTAAAAGACTTCAAAAAGCAATTACAAAACTCCTACACACATACGTAGGAGATCATAATAGTTAAATGGATACTCATATAATGACTAACAATTATTACAAACTCAGAGAGAAACAAATTTTAACTGAAGAACTGCTGTTCAAAGTTTAACAATATAATACAGTAATACCAAAGCATAGAGGTCAAAATTGTCTTTCTATGTCTCATGTGCATGGATGTATGTAATCCATGTTCAACAACTGGGTACAAGTGAGCTTGAACATATCAATATTGGTAATAATTAATTTTTGATGTTTTGAGTTTTTTCGAGCACTCAAATTAATTTTTTTATTGAAAAATTTGAGAGAAACAAAACATAACGCAAAAGAATTGCTGTTCAAAGTTTAACGGTATAATCTACTAATAAGGCCTTTAGTTCCTTTTTACTATGAACCTTTTTACGATATAATCAGCTGTTAGATAATTTTTTCTTCACTTGCTCTGATGATACATGAACGATTACTTGATGATTTCTTCATGATTGCAGGGAAGAAGCTTAAGCATTGCTGAGAAGACAAACTATCTGCTTTTTATGATAAATGCTTTTCAGGTAGTAGTTCTTTGTTTTGTTATCTACCCCTTTATTCTCTTGATTTTAAAAAAATTCGACATGCTTACTAGATTAATGTCTTTATTTAGTTGATTTTAAAATCCTTATGTGTCGATGGACAAGACAATGTAGGATAAAGGCTCTAAGGCCGAAAATCTAATATAATTTGAATGAGGGAAATCAAAGAGACGGTAAAATTTTAGAAAAGAAAACACTTGAGGTGAGGGACAAGGCGCCTAGGCATGCTCAATGCTTTGCTGCTTGGGTAGCAGTGATGCCTGATCAGATATGGTTGCATTTACTCTGAAATATGATGTTGATTCAAGTTCTTTATATTAATATACTTAATTTTTTCTGCACAGAGTTTAGAAGATGAAGTTGTTAGCGAGACTGTTCTGAAATTAGTAAATATGCAGTTATGGCATGGTTTATCCCTTGGACGGTTTCAGGTGTGCCAAATGCTTTTGTTTTTCAGAAAAAAATATGATTGTTTTTTAAGGATTAAGCATTAATATTTTTTTGGTTGCTTTTGCTATGAATAGATGGAGATGTGCCTTAATCCCCACTTAATCAAGAAGTGGAGAAAGATGACAAAGAAGGAATCAAGAGAAGCTAAAAAAACAAGGAAACCATTTGATCCTTCAAATATTCTTGAAGTGAAGTTCTTAAGGGATTTAGTTGAAGAATTTCTAGAGGTATTTTCTAGCATTACTTATTTATTGTGTTTTTTTAAGAAAGCCTTTTGGGTTTTATATGGATGGAACTTGCAAGGTCTGATGGACTGTCATGCAGATACTTGATTCAAAGATTATGTCGCTAAATGGCATTGACAAGGAAGAGACACAAATTGATTCTTACACACATGAGCAAGTTGATGATGGTTGTGTTTTGTACTGTGAGAGATTTATGGAGTTCCTAATTGATATGTTGAGTCAGTTACCAACTAGAAGGTATGTTCAATTGGCATCTTGTTTCTTTAAGTACAGTACATTTCTCTGACATGCTAGATATGACACAACATGGATATGGAAGGATGACAAATTGTAAAAAACACAACATTATATATCATGTAAGTAAAATGCCTTTTAAGCTAGGATTTAAAGCAAATAGTAAGATTTTTAAATTAAATAATATAATCATTAACCATACTACAATTTGTAGAAGTTAAAATACGAACTTTTCTTGGTTAATTCTAAACCTATTGCTTCAAGCCTCCAAATGAGAATGATGTTAGTGAAACAAAAGATTTCCGTGTCTTCCGTCTTCAGAAAATATTGATGGGATGCAAAAAAAAGCAACACAAAATATAAACACATAATGTGAGATATGGGAGAAATGCTTGCTATTATTTTCTCAACAAAGTGGAGATATTTTATTTGGCATTCCCTTTTTTCTCGGAATGAGAGTGGAGGAGAGGTAGTTATGTGAAAGGCTATGGGTGCAAAATTGGCATCTCTTTTGTGATATTTCAAACTGATAGACACTGCCTTGGATTCACAACTCAGAAGTAATGAAATTCTGTAATCCAAAGATATGGATTGGTATATAGCAAATCCATTTGGGTTCAATAGTCATATGCATTAGGGAAGTACCTTGATAAAGTTATGCCAACAGGTCAACGTCAAGCCATTGAACCATTAGAGAAAACATATTAGCTAATAAAGTACCTTGATAATAAAGTTATGTCAACAACTCATCATCGGATTATTAAACCATAAATGAGACATATTAAGCTAATTAAATTAGAAGTCTAAACTCAATAATGGAATCTAAAGTCATAAAGTTCAAACCCAAACTCATAGCATAAAGTTACACAGGTGATACAGGCTCAAATGGCCAGGTAGTTGGTTTTTACACTCCCATTTACTTGAGTGTAATTGCCCGTGTAATGCTTAAATGACATGGTCTAAGTGGCCGTTGTGATTCTTTTTTTGTTATAGTAATCCAGAGCGTTTAGATTATGGGGAGTGGATTTATTGACACAGTTATCTCCAAAATTGGTGCATTTGAATGTGAAAATTGTAGGAAAGGAAGCAATTAAGCGTTATATATTATCTGTTAGTTGTCCATGATCATGGCTATCTACAAATATGGATGTTTGCTTGTGGAGACTTTCTTTGGTTGAGTTTTTGTCACGATAAATAACTGTTTTATGGTGTCCATGTGGCTCTCATGATTGCAGGAAGATAAATGTAAAAGTATCTATAATATTTTTGTATATGAAACCTGTTCTCAACATGATCGGCAGAATCTAAAAATAATCTCTGTTGAATACATTGAAATATTATATGTTGCTTGGGCCTATGGGGCATACTGGCTTTTCCAGAACAACAGCTTTTTGCATGTTATATTGTCTACCATTTGAATCAGAAACCTCCACTTATTGCTTTCTTGCAGCTATGATATATTATACAGCTGTGCATTGCTTCCTGTAGGTTTCTTAGACCCATAGTTGCTGATGTTGCTGTTGTTTCAAAATGCCATCTATCTATGCTTTATTCTCACGAGAAGGGGCGTCTTTTTGCACAATTGGTGGACTTGTTGCAGTTTTACGAAGGCTTTGAAATTGACGACCATGTTGGTACCCAATTGAGTGATGATGATGTTAAACTTGCACATTATTCTCGTCTCCAAGCTTTTCAGTTGTTAGCATTTAAGCAAATTCCCACGGTAGTTAAGTTCTCATCTGTTTGATACTTGTTTTTATACTTCTCAGTAATAATTATCTGACAACAGAATCTAAATTAATGTCATATTGATTGCTTCAGTTAAAAGATTTGGTATTGACCAACATTGCAGCAATACAAAGGCGTGCTGATCTTTCAAAGAAATTGTCTGTACTTCCAACCGATGAGCTAAGAGACCTGGTTTGCAATAAGGTATGTTAATTGTTGATCTCTTTTTATAATGAGAATTGCATCCTATTTTGGACTAAAAAAGGGGCACAAAAGTAGGCTAAATGGGACTACTTATGTTTAATTTGAAACTAAAGTAGGTTGGGACCTAATACACATGCACGTCTGATATGGGATTCTGGTTTTTTTGTGGTGGAACTAATTTTCTAAAAGGAATGTTTACTCTCTCATGTTATGCCCTATTTTGCATTGCCTTCCTCAAAAGTGTTGTATGTTTGATTATGTTACACCCACCCCATCGTTGGAGCACCCCGCCATCGAGTGACTCCACTGTCTTTTGCCACCCAACTGTAGGTTCCTGTCCACACAGGATTGGTCTGCTGCTGTTCCCGGTTGTGTTGTGTAGGTCGATGGATTCTCTTTGTCCTTCTGTTTCTCCTTTGCTTTCAAGGTATAGACACCTTTCCTATGTCGTGAAAGGTCTTATGTTGCTTGTCATGATTACCTGTTTTTGTACTTGTTACCTTTGTTCTCTTGCGTGATGGCATCCTCCTTCACGAATCCGTTGTAGACCATAGTGTAGGATGTGTGACTTCAAAATTTACGTAGTACTACCATAAAATTCAATGAAAAGAATTATTTTCTCTAGTCCAAGTCCTTCGCTATTTTCCATAATCACTGGAAGACAAAACACATTACTCAAGATCCATAGTCTCCAAAAGATCTCACCTACGATGATTGGTTTTCTACAGATTGGGGCATCATTTCCTTGATTGTCAATATTATGGAGGAGAATATTGCTACTACTGTCATGTTTCTCACTCCATTGAAGAAAATCTAGGATACACAGAAAGAGACATATGGACTTGAGTAAAACATCTCTCATTCTCTCGCATGTTTGTGATTTATGAGTAGTTCTTCTTCCTTCAGTAAGGAACTGTTCTGTTCAAGCTTTATATACATATCTGCATGCTTTTACTGATGAGTTGGATATTTATAAGGTCTATTGTTCTCAATGCATAGACATTGAAGGAATATGACAAAGAGTTAGCAGTTGTAAAGTTCTCTTTGCTTTATAGCTTGAGATTGTTTGTTAGATCTGTGGACAAGTTCTTGGAGCTAATATTGTTCTATCCTTGCCCTCCATATTTTCTTGCATTCTCTGTATATCTACTGGAACTCTTACCTCCCTCATTGATCAATTAGCTAGGATAAGTTACGGTTGTGGTTACAGACATGGCTGATGACGTGATTCAAGGGAAGGACGTGGGAACCATGATCATTGTTGGTGCACCAATACATTTTTGAGAAGTGCTGGGACAAGTACGGTAAACCTGAATGGGCTTAAAATATTGTGACTCCTGCACACAACTCCTTTGGGACTGCATAGAGGTCTGAGCATGATCATTATTAATACTTTATGGTGCCTTTGTAGGCTCTATGGACGGTTCTTGGGTATTAGATTCAGTTTCTTTCACTCATATGATTGGTATTCGAGACCTTTTTCCCCCCTTTCTAGTACATCCTCTACTCCTATGTTTATAGTAGATGGTAATATTTTTTTTGTTATTGGAGAAGGGTTTGTTCATGCCTTTTCTTCTTTGTATCTTGTTAATGTTCTTTATATACTTAACTTTCTAGTTAACTTGTTTTTTATTAGTAAAATCACATAGTCCTTAAATTACTTTGTCACATTTTTCCCATATAACTATACTTTTCAAGATATGTAGATGGAGAAGAGGATTAGTCTCGGTCATGAACGTAGTGGACTATACCTTCTTGTTCGTGAGAATGTTCTTGGAGGGCTCGTCTCATCCATTTCTATTCCGGAGTCATCTCTTTTATGGTACTTTCGTCTTGGCCATCCTTCGCTTTGAAAGCTTCACCTTGGATATCTATGGAATCGTTTGAGTGTGAGTTTTGTCAGTTGAGTAAACATTATCGTGCTACCTACCTTAGTTAGTCGAGTTTTATGAGTTATAGTCCTTCTGTGTTGATCCATGGGGTCTTTATTGTGTCTTCTACGTTGGATCATAGATACTATATTGTGTTTACTGACGAGTTTTTGAGAGTCCTTTGGGTATATTTACTTAAAAACAGAGCTCAGGTGTCTGTTGTTGTTTTACTTAAAAATAGAGCTTAGGTGTCTGTTGCTGTTTGAATTTTTTTGTTGAAATAAAAACCTAGTTTTTTGTTTTTACATGATTGTTTCGTACTGATAATGTTATGGAATTTGTTCAAAATGATATTGTTAATTATTATGCGTCCGTAGGAATATTGCATCAAACATTTTGCCTTCCACACCTCTCAACAAAATGACATTGCCGAAAGAAAACACAAATATATCTTTGATATTAGTTGTACTTTCAAAATGATGTGGTCTTGCCTTTCTTCAATTGCCTTTTATGGTGATATACTCTTTAGGAGGTTGTGTCCGGATGTTCTTTTTTTTCATTTACCTTTTAGAGTCTTTGGGTGTGTTTGTTTTGTACTAGAATTTTCTTTCGGCTTAGATAAACTATTCTTTCGTTCTATCAAGTGTGTTTTTGTGGGGTATTTTAAAACTTAAATGGGATGTAGGTGTTATAATCCAACTACTAGTGATATTTCACTTTTGTTGATGCTACTTTCTTCAAGTTCACGCCTTATTTTGCTTCTACGTTTCTAATGGATGTTCAAGTTGACGTTCCTCTTCCCATCCTGTTGAGAGTTCTGTCAATGAAGGTACTTTTGGTGCTTCTATAGTTCCTAGTCATCCTTTGTAGGTATAAACTCGTCGCCTTTGGGAACAGTTACCAATTTATACTCAAGTTAATGCAACTCCTACGTTAGTAGAGTTAGGTTCTTTAGATTTTAGTCTTTCTATTACCTTTCGTAAAGGTAAACAATCTATTACTGCTTATCTTATTTCACATTTCGTTTCATATGATCATCTTCATCCTGTATTTCATTAGTTTGTCTTATCTATTTCTTTCGAGTTTATTCACAAGAACTATGTAGAGGTTGTGACACTACCATATTGTAAAGTTGTTATGGATGAGGAGATACAAACATTATTATTATCTTGGAAAACTTGGGAGTTGATTACTTCTCTAATTATTGTTATAGTTGTTGGATGTTGATGTGTCTATACCATTAAATACAAACCAACTCTATTGATAGATACAGTGTGCCTGGTTGCAAATGTATTCACATAGATTTTTGGTGCTCCTGTGGTGACATTGAACTCAATCTGAGTCTTATTGTTTATCTTTATTAATCAAGCATGGGAGTTACATCAGTTGGATGTAGAAAATGCATTTTTGTGTAGCAATTTGGCAGAAAAGGTGCTCATGGAGCAACCTTCAGATATGTTGCTTATAAGAAGAATAAAGATTGTCACCTTAAGAAAGTTATTTATGGCCTAAAACAAAGTCTCAAAGTGTGGTTAAGAAATTTAGTAGGATTGTCATGGAAGTTGGATTTTGACATTGTGCAGTAGATCACTTAGTATTTATCCAGCAATGCACTAGTGATGCTTGTAGTATATGTTAGATGAGATTCTGATATGTAGTGACATAGATGGGATTGCGGAGATTAAAGAATATTTTAGGAGAAATTTTGTCACCAAAGATATAGGAAGACTTCAATACTCCATTAGGATAGAATTTGCTTATAGTGGAGATAAAGTGGTTCAGTCTTAAAGGAAGTATGTTCTTGATCTACTCTTAGTTGTAAGCCTGAGGCCATTTCAGTTGACCAGAGTCTAGATTTTTGGGAATGTACTTTTGAACTATTTGAGGATGTAGGACAGTACAGGCGAATGATTGGGAAACTTTTATACTTGACCGTCACACGTCCAACCATCTATCATGTTGTTGGGTTGAGTCAGTTTATGCATGAACTAAGTCTGATTCATTGGAAAGGTACTTTGTGCATGCTAGCTTATGTAAAGAATGCATTAGGTAAAGGCTTAGTCTAGTAGAGATGTTGATACCTATGCGTTGAGGCTTACTTAGATTTGAGCTATACAAGGGAAATCCACTTTTGGTTACTATACTTACATTGAAGGAAACCTCGTTATTTGGAAAAGTAAGAAACAAAACGTAGTGTCTTGATTAATTGATATGATATGACTTAAATGTCAGTTGGCCGTGTTGGGTTTCATTGTGTAATCTCTTATGCTCATGTATTGTGACAACCAAATTGTCATATTTATTGTTAATAATTCTATCTTCTATGGGCGAACAAAGCATATTAAGGTAGACTAGCACTATGTTAGAGATGTATCTCTACTCCTTATACATCATTGTTTGATTAATTCATTGTTATTTTTACGAAGGGTTTATTTTTAAGGTTCTTTAAGTTACTATGTAACAAGTTGGATATGTTAGATATTTATGTCAACTTGAGGGAGAGTATTAGAGTAGATAGATCCTTATAAGGATATTTGTTTTTCCATTTTATCTTTGTATTCTCCTATATATATAGGATTATATATAGGAGATAATCCTTAGTGTAATATGGTTAATCTATTATTTCTTTTCTCTCTGTAGATTACTAAGATGTTTTATGTTTATTTGGAGGGTTCTTTTGCTGTTTTGGTGATATGTAATCCTCAAAATTTTTCAGATCCTCATAATTTCTACTTTTTCATGATTATAGATGGAGGCTCTCGAAATTTATAGTACTCATCATGAACTGTTTAAATATGCCACACAAATAAATAGCCATGTTTTCACATGTTTGAAAATTACCAAGTTTTTGGTCAAATTATTTTTTAGATTTTCAATATTTTTTTATATGATATACATGGAAATATCATATTGCTCTGCTCATTACACATTATTTGTTTGCAAGAAGACATTGTTCCTAATTTGATTTTACCCTAGTAAATTTTCAGTACATTTGGTTGGGCTGACATCTAAATGTTATGTTGAATGTGCTATGATAATATGCTATCCAAGAGTGATTGGCTGCTGAATGTATCAGACCTTGTTTGGGATGATAGATCATTATCTACAGGATGAAACCTTATGAACAGGGACACCTTTCCATTCCATATCCTATATGGGAGTAAAGATTAGACTTTAGAGTTAAAAATCCAATTCCCCATCAAACAAAGGATAAGTTTCCTCCAACAAATAGTTTGTAATTACATTCGAAGCAATTAAAACTCATAATTTGATCTTCTTACAATGTCGGAAAAATCTGTAGCCTATTGATTTCTGCAGTGCTTTGTCATTATATTTAAACTCTTTGTATTTGTTGCAGCTCAAATTAGTGTCAAATGAAGATCCCTGGGCTTCAAGAACGGACTTCCTCAATGAAGTAATGGTTTCCTTTTTTGAGAAGCGTCAATCGCAGAAGGAAGCAATAAATGCTCTTCCTCTCTACCCAAATGAACAAATTATGTGGGATGAGAGCATAGTGCCAAGTATCAATTACTCTGGAGAAGGGTGCTTGGCTCTTCCAAAGCTCAATTTGCAATTCCTTACACTTCATGACTATCTTTTGAGAAATTTCAACCTTTTCCGTCTTGAATCAACATATGAAATTCGTGAGGATATTCAGGAAGCTATTCCACACCTCCTTGCCTACATAAATAGTGAAGGAGAAACTGCCTTCCGTGGCTGGTCAAGAATGGCTGTACCGATCAAGGAATTTAAAATTACTGAAATAAAACAACCAAATATCGGTGAAGTCAAGCCATCAAGTGTGACAGCAAATGTTACTTTCAGCATCTCAAGTTATAAAGCACATATACGATCAGAGTGGAACGCCTTAAAAGAGCATGATGTCTTATTTCTATTGTCAATTCGCCCTTCTTTTGAGCCTCTTAGCACAGAGGAAGCTGCCAAGTCAAGTGTACTCGAGAGGCTTGGGCTTCAATATGTACGTGGCTGTGAAGTGATCGAGATCCATGATGAGGAAGGAACACTAATGAATGATTTTACTGGACGGATTAAAAGAGACGAATGGAAACCACCAAAAGGTGAACTCCGTACGGTGACTCTTGCCTTAGATACAGCACAGTACCACATGGATGTCAGCAATATTGCAGAAAAAGGTTCAGAAGATGTTTACGGGACATTTAATATCTTGATGAGACGAAAACCCAAGGAAAATAATTTTAAAGCAATTTTGGAGTCCATACGAGATCTTATGAATGAGTCTTGCATCGTACCTGATTGGTTACATAACATATTTTTAGGGTATGGAAATCCTTCTGCTGCACAGTGGATAAACATGCCTGATCTTCTTGAAGTTGTAGACTTCAAAGACACATTTCTTGATGCTAACCATTTGAATGATAGTTTTCCAGATTTTGAGGCAAGTTCTTTTTCCTGTTCCTACCATTATTCTACAAATCAGTTTGGTGCTATGGTATTTTAATTCTGAATTGGCTTCCATTTTCAGCTTTGTTTTGTGGGACCACACAGCACAGAAGACGTGCAGCCAAAACCTCCTTTCAGGATCAAATTCCCAAAGACGATGAATGGAAAAACTCGTGCTCTTCCTGGTAATAAGAAAACTAGCAGCTCGGTTGGTATAGATGATGAGATAGTTGCTGATGATAGTTCCCTGAAAGAAAAAATTATCATCGAGCCATATATCCCTGTTGATCCAGGGCCTTACCCTCAAGATCAGCCAAAGCAAAATTCGGTTAAATTTACTCCTACTCAGGTACATAGCTGTTCCTTTTTATAATCATTAATTTGTTGGCAGATCCATGGATGCTTGTCAAGGTGATCCTATTGCATGTTTGACGTATGCTGTTGGATATAGAATTACTTGATCATTGTATACATAGTTCATATATAATCACCTGATCATTGTATATATGGTTCAGAACCTTAGTTTCATATCACACTTTGTCCTTCCAAAATAGGAAAACTTCTCCTAAAAGGAATGCATATTTCTGTCTAGTTTGGGGGCTACTGTTAAGTTACCATCTTTGTACTTCCAGAAGTTGTGTTTGTTTTCACGTTTAACATGAGATCTGCTGTGTTCTTGAACTGTATTAAAGTATGGATGTTTAGAATTAAGAGAGAATAAATACAAGCTTCAATCACCATTTCTAGTTTAGGTTTTGCATCTTGACGGATGTTTTTTTAACAATTGCAATTTCTATCTTGGAGGTGCCCTTTTTATCGTTTATAATGTTACAGTTCTACCAATATATTAGTAGCATTAAAGTGTTCATTGCCCTGTTCCTTGGCGTGTAGCTAATTTAATTGCATGTTTCTATTTAATCATGAAAGTCTACTCAAAATCAATATGTATGGATTAAATAACTAATATTTACGCTTATAAGTTTTCTCTTACTGTTTGTTGCATATAAAAACATCCAGTTGTTTTACATTCTGTTATTTATCATTTGACCCGGTTGTGTGCTTTTCATGCAGGTTGGAGCTATCATTTCAGGTATTCAACCTGGGTTGACAATGGTTGTTGGTCCTCCTGGCACAGGGAAAACAGATACTGCTGTCCAGATCTTGAACGTTCTTTACCATAACTGTCCTTCTCAGAGAACTTTAATTATTACACATTCTAATCAGGCCTTGAATGATCTTTTTGAAAAAATAATGCAGGTACCAACATCTTTTCTTGTCCAGCATAAATGATTTCATTTCCTATTACATTTGCTGAATCTGGTTAATCTACTCCTTTTATAACAGCAACCATGTCTTGATCCCATTATGGAATCAGCCACATGAATCCATTTACCTACATTTTTGTCAATTCTGGTTTAGCTATACCTTTTACCGGTTTATAAAAAAGCTAGCAACTTCAGACCTTGACTGCCATCAATCATGGATAATATCCCTATTTTGAATAAACAATAATAGTAGACTATTGTAACTTCAGGCATGTGGACACTATGTTTTTTAGCTTTTTAATATTTGTCTTTCTATCTTAGAGGGATGTCCCTGCCAGATACCTTCTTCGACTTGGTCAAGGTGAACAAGAGCTGGCTACTGATCTTGATTTCAGTCGGCAAGGTCGTGTTAATGCCATGCTTGTACGTAGACTGGAGCTTCTCAGTGAAGTAGAAAAACTTGCAAGATCTCTACAACTCCCAGAAGATGCTGGCTACACTTGTGAAACTGCGGGTTACTTTTGGTTATTGCATGTTTACTCTCGATGGGAGCAGTTTGTTGCTGCATGTGCACAAAATCACGATAAACCTGCATTTGTTAAGGATCGTTTCCCATTTTGTGATTTTTTTTCCAACACACCTCAACCAGTTTTTACAGGACAGTCCTTTGAGAAGGACATGCGAGCAGCAAAGGGTTGCTTTCGTCATCTTAAAACCATGTTTCAGGAGCTAGAAGAATGTAGGGCATTTGAACTTCTCAAATCAACAGCTGATCGAGCAAATTATCTGATGACCAAGCAGGCCAAAATTGTTGCCATGACCTGTACCCATGCTGCTTTGAAGAGGAAGGATTTTCTTCAGTTGGGTTTTAAATATGACAATTTGCTTATGGAAGAAAGTGCACAGATTCTGGAGATTGAAACATTTATCCCGATGCTTCTTCAAAGGCAGGAAGATGGTTATGCACGACTAAAACGATGCATTCTGATTGGTGATCATCATCAATTGCCACCAGTTGTGAAAAACATGGCTTTCCAAAAGTACAGTCACATGGATCAAAGCCTCTTCACTAGATTTGTTCGTCTAGGTGTCCCCTACATTGAACTCAATGCCCAGGGTAGAGCTAGACCATCTATAGCCAAACTTTACAACTGGAGATACAGGGATCTGGGTGACCTTCCTTATGTGCGAGAGGAAGCCATCTTTCATAAAGCTAATGCAGGATTCTCATATGAATACCAATTAGTGGATGTTGCTGACTATCGTGGAAAAGGCGAAACAGCTCCTTCTCCTTGGTTTTATCAGAATGAAGGGGAGGCTGAGTATATTGTCAGTGTGTATATATACATGCGTCTACTCGGGTACCCTGCAAGTAAGATTTCCATTTTGACAACCTATAATGGACAGAAGCTCCTAATCCGTGATGTTATTAACAGACGGTGCAGTTCTTATGGCATTGGTCCACCTAGCAAGGTTAGAAGTCATATGATATTTTCTACCTTTCATTTTCCCATCTTTCCTGTTTTCTGATTATGCTAAATCTGAAACCGCTACAGGTCGCCACTGTCGACAAATTTCAAGGTCAGCAAAATGATTTCATTCTACTCTCCCTTGTCCGTACTCGCTTTGTAGGCCACCTTCGGGATGTTCGAAGATTAGTCGTTGCCATGTCTCGAGCACGACTTGGGTTGTTTGTATTCTGCCGCCGATCTTTGTTTGAACAATGCTACGAGTTACAACCAACTTTTCAGCTTCTCCTAAAGCGACCTGATTCTCTTGCTTTAAATCCGGATGAAGAAACTCCTTTCACAGAACGCCTTGTTGGTGACACTGGAAGGGTTAATTTCATTAGCAGCATTGAGGAAATGGAATATGAAGTTAATCGTAGGATGCATCAGCTCTATCAGGTATCTTCTATTGGATTCGCCACTTAGCCACACTCGCAGTTATAATATTTGGTATCTTGTTTTGCAATGCATGTTAACTAGTTAAATCAAAACATCGTTTTAGTTCTCACATATTTTAATAAATTGTATTTAGCGACAGGCACAAATGATTAGCCAACATCAAGCGACAAATCCTGAGACAGTACTTCATATGGATCAAATGAGTCAAGATAGAGAGGACGCTGAGATGCCCCTTGCAGATGGAGAAAGTGGACATGAATTGCAAGAAAATGGTTCAACAATTGAAAGCAAAATGAAGGAATGAAATGAAAGATTATCATGATGCAGTGGAATCTAGTCTTGATTAACCCATGGCCCAGCATGATGCCTAGTCTGTCATCTGGGGAGGTTGTTAATGCTGCTGCTAAACTCTCGGGTGTCAGCAATGGAGTGCAGTTGCTTTGGGACTATTGATTATTGCATTAATTTCTCCACGGACCGAGTCCCCAGAGGATCTTTGAGCTAAACACTGGCAAGTATGATATTATTTTGCTTTGATGCAAGTTTTGCGTAGCTAAATGTGTAGATGCTGATAAATTAGCAGCTCTCCGTCCTAAATTATCTGCTTTGTAAGAAGTATATTGGCTGCAACTGTAATCATATGTAAATGAACTTGCTAAGATAGGGAAAGGAAAGGAAAGAAAGGACACCATGCCATTTTGCCCACGTTCAAGTGTCAGATGGATGCATACCATTTCATAGGACTTATGTAAATCGTTCTTGAGCATGTTGACATAGGAAAATTTTCAGTTACAGTCGAGTCGTAATTGTCATTTCACAATGCTCCAGAGTTTCCAATCGTTGAATGTAATGTGTGGTTGTGATTGAAATCACGTTTATTGTACTCCAATTTGGCATTTTTTCCTTTTTTCCCATGTGTTTATTCAATTTTATGTCATTTCGTTAATGTACATGATGTCATAGGTTGCATGAAAGTAGAATCAAACTTGTTTATTTTTTTAAATGTCGTATTGACAAAAGTAATTGTTTTATATTTTCTGTAGTAGACGTGACTTCTTGATTTGGTTCTTTATATGTATATATTCTTGAACATGCTTAATGGTTGTTAGGCTCAACTACACTAGTTTACTAACTTTGAAAGTAGAAAAGTGAATAATGTTATTTTTTTCTTATAGTCATGAGAGATTAAATAAGTTTTACTCTAGGTTTACATGCACCTTTGAACCTTTTAGTTTATGTTCTAGTATTTACTCTTACACTAGAATATTAATATTTCATATAAATAATATTTACTCTCTTATCTTGGACAATTTATTGCTTTAAGCAAATAATGCACAATCAATTATGGAATAGTATTCAAAGGTATATTTATCTACTCTTACTAAAATATGGAGAAGTGCTCAAACTGTGAAATATTGTTCATTTAAAAATTATAATGAATTATAAAATTTAGGAAGTATTTACTCAATTTAGAAATAGTATTCATATAAAATTGACTTATACTCTTTATAAAGTCTTACAAGATACTTATAGAATTTTGGAATAGTATTTATAAAAATATTCATATACTTTTCATAAATTCTCGATAAGTGTATACTCAATATTAGAATAGTATTCATATACTATTCATAAAAGTTGAAAAGTACTCGAAGAATTTTAGATAATTAATTCATATAAAATTTAAATTCTTAATTTTTTGAAAGTCCTAATCCGAAGAAAACTTAACTAAAACCCCATACATCACGTCAAAGTTGGTAGTGGCAAACTAGAAAATGATGATGGCATATGGTGTCTGATAGCAGTGTAGTGATAACAATGATGACTGAAATGGTGGTAGTTTGATAGATGGAGATGATGAAGACGTTGGGGTGATGAAGGCAACAGAGATGGTGGAAGGCACCGTCGACGAAAATGGTGGTGGGTGGTGATGGAGACGGGACTTCAGGTGCTATAAAAAGACAATAAAGATGGTGATAGAAGCTATCATCGAAGATGGTGAGAGGACAACAATAGAGAAAGTAGAAAGGCAACACTAATGGTGGTAGTAGGCATACGATTTTTTAGAGAGAGAGAGAGAGAGAAGAGATTATGTTTGAGAAATAAGTGTGATAGGACATGTGATGTTTTTTTAACGTAATCTTTTTTAATGTAAAGCCTTCTGCAATTTTTTGGTGGTTTTCCAACATTGATTCCAATTTCAATCTACACCATCCATCTCACTCTGATCTTATGGTGAGATTTTGGAGCTTACTGTAGCACCCTAAGCAGATAAGCTCCAACCCCTATTAGATAACTTCCCTGTTCATATAAGGAATCATCCACTTCGGATCATATGTGGATCTACCCAGGTTTGTAAATACCTGACTCATTGATTGGGTCTCATATACGTTCCAGTTATCTCGTGTTGGTTTTTATATCAGGTTCGAAATTGGTACGAATCAAACCGAGAAGGTTTGTTTGGATAACTTTCAGAGTTTAGTTTTTGAAGACTAATGCTGCTTTGTTTGGACAGCTCCTTAGCTCCTAGTGGGCCCCATATGGGTTGGGAGTTCTCAACAACAAACAGATGTTGCAGTTCCTTATGTCAAGAGTTTGTTTGGTGGGACTTTTGGATAACTTTTGAGTATATAATTTCTTTTCAAAAGTTATAATGGTCCAACAGTTCTACCAAACACTAATAATTTTTTAGAAACATGTAATTTTTGAAATAGTAATTTCTTTACCTTTTTAGAAGTTGGGTTATGACAGTTTTTAGCCAAAAGTTAGTTTCTACACCTGGGTTTAAAAGCTGAAGCTTTGTCAAACAGACCCTAAGACCCATAGCTCTCAGCTCTATCAATTGTTCACCTCTTTTTTTTTCCTGAATATTCAAAATTGATATGGTGGATGTTGCTCCATCAATATGAGGTAGTGGATGAGATGGTGTATGTTGCTTTCAAGGCTCGGGAGTGGTTAACGATCACTGGTGGTACCTTTTCAACTAGGAGGTGTGGACGAGCTCTAACTGCTCTCCATGATCCATACCTTCAAGAATGACTGCACCCCTAAATAAGACTTCTTTCACAATGAACGTGCACGCCAATTGCGCCTATCGGCACCATCTGTCTCGATAACATCGTCTTCCTCTTCATAAGCAATGAGTTCAGATAGAATTTCTTGCTCAAAGGTTAAATCTGTGATATCAATTAAGAGAATTTCTTCTAATACTGTCCCCAGGTGGTGCTTCATAACGGTCATAGTAGTTTTTGTATTCTTGTAGTTGCAATGTGCGACCTCTTCTGCCATATGATTGCCTGGGCTAATTGCAGATTTGAGGCTCTCTATTTCTGAGGTTGGTGCATCTCTATTTACATTCTTTTGATTTCTTGGAATTTTCAGATTTTTTGGGTTTTTTAATTTTTGTATTTTCTATAATATCTACAAGGGGTGTTGCATGCTGGTGGCTGTCCTGCTACTAACTGATAAGATTGCTGTCGCTTGCACTACTCCTTGAGCCTAGCTCAGGGTCTCTCTTTTTTTTTTGATCCTCACCCTTAAGGTGAGGCTTGAACTACCAGTACAAGTTAGACCCGTCTCCCAACTGACAGGAGATTAACTCCATTGGTCTAGCACACTTTCTTTCTAACTGAAGGACCATGATTGAAGCTTGGTCCCGTGGTGGTACTGGTGATTCTGGCTGCGGTGGTGTAGACACCCCAATTTTGAGGTGACTCATAGATAAGCTTTCCAGATGTTGCTTTGGATGTGGCAAACCTAATCCCATTAGCTAAACCGACCATAAACCTATAGCAGGCCTGCAACCCAATTAGAAATCCAGACAGGTAGGGGAGAGCACCAAGTTAGAGCACCAATGTAAAGCACCTGTTTGGAGCATCGAGCCGGAGCACCTAGCTAGAGCACTAGGCTGGCACACCTACCTGGCGCACCTACCTGGCGCACCAAGCTGGCGTGCAGCCACTTCTCAGACTACTGGCTGCTGGCTTTCCACCTCCCATGGCTGTTACCTCCACCAACAAATATGCCTTGGAATCTTCCCAGGCTCTTCGTTTACGAGGCTCCTTGTATTCTCTAGGAGTTACCCTTGAGAAATCCTATATAATGACCCCTATAGGCAACCATTAGAAGGGGTTAGAAAACCTTGATTTCAGCAATCCTGATCTAAGCAAGCATCTTGAGCAAGTCATATACTCTTTCCAACAGCCTATTCTCATTTTCTGGAGTATTCCCTTGCATTCTAAAGCATCTTTAGCCCTTCCAAAGTAACAAAGATCATATTATCTTGGGTTCTCTAAGAAGGAACACCTTGGACAAGGTAGGTCTACCATCCGTCCTTTTATTTTTTACTTAGTTCCTACACCAAATAAACATGCCATGCTTTCACATATAATCTAAGTTTTCCTTGCTGTTTATATAAGAATTTCTTGATGAGATGGTTGCTCCATGTATAGGCAATTCCCATGTGTAAAATCTGAATAGAAAATTCTGCATTATAACTTATCTTTCTTCTTTATTTCCTTACACCAAGATCCATGATCCATGCATACATGCTAAGATATGCTAAAGAGATGTTCTTGATGCATCCACCACTTGCATGTCCTGTCGAGCTTATTTTCTCATGCATATTCTTTAAGATCCATGCAAATACTTTCAGCCATGAATCCATGATGTGATATGATTTGGAATTAATTGGTAAGAGACATTCATGTGATAATGTTTCATCATGTTTTAGTCTTTTATCATCTGCATAATTAATCTGGCTAAGAAAATTACTCATCTCTGAAATCTGGACCAGATTCTGAACCAGACTGCAGTCTAATTCAGGTATTCTAGGGAGCACCATTCTAGTGCACCAGGGTGGCGCACCAAATAGGAGCACCACTCTGGCGCACCATTCTGGTGCACCAGACTGGTCAGTGAAGCAAAACACTCACTTTTGCATCCCTGTTTGCATAGTTTTTCGATGATTTTGCGTCTGATTCTTTGCAGCTGGTTTTCTGGCATCTCATGGTTTTGCATGCATGTTTTCAGCCCTAAATAACAATTGTTTCCTAGTTATTTTCCCCTTTGAATGTTTAGTTCATGGCTAAAATCTGGTAGGTTGTTTGCCTCTACTCCAATATGGAGAACCTTGTGCATCAGCCCATGATCCAGAGACATGGTTGAACCTTCTTGCATACATTTTAGCATGAACGGGGTGGGATCTTGTGTGAGGCTACTAGCCCTTGACCACAAGGTCCAGAAGTCATTACACTTGCATTTCTTTCACTTTTAAAGTATATCCTTCAAGTTTTGCAAAGGATTTTACATGGCATGATTTTCTGGAATGCATTCATATGTGATTTTGCACTGCATGGATTTCTATATTTGCTTTGGCATATCTTTCTGGCCCACACAGGAGCACATAGGTGGCGCACCAGACTGGAGCACCAGTCTGGCGCACCAAGCAGGCACATCAGCCTGTTTATCAGTAGCACACAGCAACTTTTGCATAGCTTTCTCGCACGATTATTATTTCGATTTGCTTCTGGTTTTTTCTGTTTTTCTTCCTTGATGTATCAAGAGGACTCAGCTTTATCTTTAGCCGTTTTCATGCATATAAGATTGCATTTGTCATGTAGTAAAGCAATGATGAACATCGCTCAAGATACTTAGATCCTTGATCTTATTCATGCAATGTCTTTGCATCAACACTTAACCCATTATGTGAGCGATATTTCTGAGAATTAGGACACACCTTGCACTCCATGCACCCTTATTTTAGTATAAGACACCACTCACTTAGCATGGCATGGCATATCGCCCTCGGGCGTACAATAAAGGCTGAAAAGCTGACATTTCATAAGCAAATGAGAAACCTATAAAAGACTGATTTATCGGGCGCATGAGGGTGCCTAATACCTTCCTCGTGCGTAACAGGGATCCTTACTGTTGTAAATATGTCTTGAATTATGTTTTTGTTTCAGGGTTAGTTTGGTCATTTGACCATTTAGGTGCCCTAGTATTTAAGTAGGCTAAGGCACAGATTATGTAACCTCTTTGGTCATTCGTGTAACCCTATT
>JAMKQA010001494.1:0-23875 GCA_024699735.1 Posidonia australis | reverse complement strand
AATTAAAATCCAAAAAACCTCTAAAATAATTAAAATCTTGAAAATCCTAATTTAAAACTAATTAATTAAGTCACAAAAACCTAAAATGATTAAAATCCAAAAAACCCTAAATCATTAAATTAATCCAAAAAGAAACTAACTTAAAATCTCATAATTAAATTAAAACCTCTAAAACCCTAATTTAAAAACAATTAACCTTCAAAATCACAAAATCAAAATTTAATTAAAATCACCAAAACAAAATCAAGAACTTAAAACAAAACCAAAATACTAAAACAAAACCCTTAAGCCTAAAACCAAAATCAAAACAAAAAAAAAACAAAAAACCAAGCCCAGCCCAAACCACATTCGATTAGAAGCTTAGGAAATGAGAAAATAAATGAATAGTGCCTTCTTCTTTCCCGCACTATCACTCCTCCCACTCCCTCCTTCCCACATTCTGGACAATTGCAATCGCCACCCACGATCCCCTCGCGCCATCCATCCCCTTAAGAAGCTCAAGAAACCACTCATGGGGGGAGATCTGGAGAAAACCGAAACAAGAGAGGAGAAAATAGAGCGCTAAAGACCAGAGGAGAGCTCGAGAGACCCCTGCAAAACACCAAAGAAGCCCAGCCTATTCTTAGAGCCTGAGACCACCCCCACCATCCTTTTTCCACAACCCCAGACCCTAGCCAATGCCATTAGCGCATCAGCCCAGAGGAGCGCCACCATTGAGCCTCGCTGGAGAGACAGTCCAGCCGTCGTTCCATGTAACCTCCTCCCCTCCTAGCTTCAATTAGCACCCCTTTGTGCCCGTAAAGCCCTCCCCTAGCTTTTTGGATGTGCTTCACCGAAGGAAACCCCCCGTTGAATCGTCCCCTTGGGCTCCAGTGGTGGGTTCACCACTAGAGGTGAGGCCAGTGGCCTTTGGGTTCGGGACAAGGTCCCATCACTCCCCCCTCATCTCCTCCTCTCTTCCCAAACCCACGGTTAGCCTCGCGGAGGCCCAGGCAGAAGGAGCTCCTCTCAACATCGTCGGGGAAGACGACCAAAGTCGTCGCCGGAGAGCCAAGCGGGAAGAGTGGTCTAGAGGCACCCAGATCTCCGTGAAGCCTCCGGGAAGCGCCTCCTCTCCTTCCGGTCCTCTCCCAACCGCTGTAACCCTCCTCCGAGCCTCCACCAACGATTTTCGACGATCGTCGGAGGCAACCTCTGTTTTCTCCAGCGAGTTGAGCGAGAGGAGGCCTCCAGTAGCCCTCCTCACTCCGTGAAGCCACTAGAAGACTCGTGAGGGCCTCCCAGAACTCCCCCTGCCCTTGGACGCCGCTCATCGCCGCAGCAACGCTGCCGTCGAGTCGTCGTCGTCGTCCCCACGCCACTGGCCGGAGCCCGAGGTGGGGGAGGCCTCTCAGGCCTCCCTAGTGCAGCCCACTGCCGCGGGGGAGCTCGCTGTGGCTCCCCCTTGCTTTCCTGACCACCGCCGATGCATTCCCGCCGTTGCGCCGCCATCGGGAGCTCGCCGGAGTTGGCGCCAGTGATCTTCGAATAGAAGAGATTTGGGTTTTTTTTCATTATTTTAATTTAAATTTTTACTAATTACATTTAGGTCCTCATTTTAATTACTTTTAGGTGCTTAGAATTACTTTCAAGTCCTTTTTTATTGCATTCAGGTCCATTTCCATTACTTTTAGGTCCTTTCTTACATCCAGGTCCATTCGTTATTACTTTTAGGTCCCTTTTTATTACACATAGGTCCTATGGTTTTATGTTTAAGCCCCTGGAAATTTAAATAAGTTTCATTTTTTTATTATTTGTGTAAATATTGCATATTTTCCCCTGTGTAAATTGTAATTTAATTTTTAGTCCCATATATTCTTATTTCTCTACAGTAAGACCCCTATGTTCATGTTTACTTTGCAAATTAGTCCTGAAAATTTACTTGATGACCCTTGACTTTGCACATTTTAAAAATTACATTGTGAATATTGCATATTTTGCTCTATTAAAGCTTTAATTACATTTCAGTCCTATTCATGCATGTTTTATCACACTAATACCCCTGAGATCCTATTTTCATTGCATTTAAGTCCTGAACTTTTGCATTTTAGCCTCCAAAGTTTTTGAAAAGAGATTTTTGTACAATTTGCATTTTAGACCTTAAAAATATTCATAATTACATTGACAATGTAAAAAACTTGATTTTTATCACATTTTGGTCCTGAAATTTTACAAATCAGTCGCTGAATTTAATCAATAATGTTTCTAAACAGGAAAATTTACATCTAGGTCCCTGAAGTTTTTTAAGATCATTAATGACGGTTTTTATTGCATTTTAATCTGTTTCACATTAATTGATCCTATGTACATATAAAATCACCACTTAGATACAGTTTTCCTCAAAAAAACCTTGTTTGAAATACAAATGAACATCTGATTTCACATTTTTGTTAGATTTGCACCCTATGTGGGAATTTTGCATAATAGACCCTAGGTTTCCAAGAAATTACCAAAAGTATAATTTTCACACATCAAACATCACATAGCCACATTTTCATTGAATTTTACATCCTAGCATTCAGACAAAACTATTTAAACACATTTATAACCTTGAACTTTCTCTTTTTGTGAATTTTGCAAATTAAACCCTGAGTTTTTAGGGAATTCTTACATCCCATTGTCACATTTTCCTTTGATCCATCATCTGTACATTAGGGAAGAAATTTCTGAATGAAATTTAATCCTGATTTTCATCCTTTTGTGAATTTTGCATTTTGGTCCCTATACTTGTCTTTTATTTGTTTTTACATTATTTTATTGTTTCAAGACCTTTTCTTTTGCATGTTTTCTTCTTTCCTGACATTTTTCATACATTTTGGCATTCCTTAGACCATGCAATATCCCCATGCATACATTTATCACTTTTGACCACTGAAATGACCAAATTACCCCTATGCCATCAATTCATGCACAGGTGTGTCTGTTATTGCACCAAGTCACGCATGACCTTTGTCTACAACATTTCTTAGAATCTTTTACCCATTTAGGTACATTTCCATGCATTTTTGCACTGTATTTGCACTTTAGTCCCTCCTTTTTGGATAAGTCTGCATTTCATGCATTCTTCTGTGGTTTTTCTTCTGTCTGTTTTCAAGTTCCTTCATCTGATATTTGATTTGACTATCTTTATTCCATGTTTTCATATTTTCCAGATTTGATTTGGATTTCATCACCCGAGGGCGTACATTAACAGGCCTGAGGGCCGAAATTTGACCCCATCACGGATTATTCTTCCCCTTTTTGATTTTAACGACTTTTTCCATGATTCCGAGAACCCAGGTTGACTCGACTTTTTATCCTTTTGACATCAACATGGTTTTTGGAGGTGTTCTTTACAAAAACATCGTCATTTCATGTGATTTTCTGCGATTTTGTCAATTCATGTCGATTTCTCCGCAATTTTTGCACATCGTCTTATACATCCATCCAGTCTTGTCTTGGCACTCACATCAGCATGATTAGAACACAATCTAGGCATAACAAACATTCATTCAGCCTCAAGCAAGCGAATTAGACAAGAAAGATCGAGTTTCTTGGGCGTACGGGGGTGCCTAACACCTTCCCTGTGCGTAATAGGAATCCGTACCCATCCTCTGGTTAGTAGACATTTGGCCTTCATGTTTGTGTCTCATTCATTCACTTTTAGTGATTCGTTTGTGGTTTTCCTCGTCTTTCCCTTAAATGACCAGGTGGCGACTCCATTTCTCTCCCTCTCGTCCCATCTCGCGCCCTCGCCATCTCGGCATGGGCTGTGGCCTCCTCCCCCTTCTAGCACGACACCAACGCTGGATCGGCCCCCGGGCCAAGGGCACGGTCACAGGAACTGGCGACTCCACTGGGGATACTAGATTCCGGCTTTTAGGTTAGTCTTTTCGCTTGCTTTTAGAAGCTTTGGTGTTACATGCTTGTTTGTTTGTTACTTGGAGTGCCTTTTGTACTTTCTTTCACACATTTGCTCTATCACTGCACACACATGTTATATATCCTACCTTTTGATTTCATGGATGTTTTCTTTTCACGATCATGATGTCACGACACTTGCACATGCCATGATCATGCCTTTTGTTTGTTGTTTGCTTGCTTGCTTGCCTTACTTGTGTGTTTTCTTCCCCTTTCGCACTTGACATGCCTAGGAGAGTAGAGACATATTTGTTTCCCCCTTCTGGTTAAAATAAAACACACAAATTCAGAGAACAATTAATAAGGCAAAACTAGAGACCAATATGAACTCTCCCCCTGGTTAATAAAATACAAATAAAAGACACAAAGCATATTTGCATGATTCATTCATATAGGTGCATGCATTCTTCTCCCCTGAGTCCACCTACAGTTTGCGAAGGACAATTCTGGTAACCTGTTCTATGGCTTTGGCGTGGGATGTGTTGCTAGTTTGTCCCCCTTGTCTGGGGTCGTGTCGGTGCTAGTTGAGGGTACAACTCAATGCTACTGTAGGAGACGAGGCCACCAACGCACCACCCGTTCACTGCCTACGCTTCGGCCAGGATTTAGAGTGGGGACCTTTACTTTCTAGCCTCAGTCGGAGACCTACTTACCCATGTGTTGTGTGATCCCGGAGTAGACGACCTTCTAGGAAACACTTAGTTGGTGAGAGAGCGCATGATAGTTGCATCCATATGCAGGTGCATTCACGCCACCATAACAACAACATCTTATTGCTGGTTTTAACGCCAAAAGTTTTCTTTTTTCCAGGTAGAGCGTGAGTTCCTAGGCCACTGCTCGAGCGTTTTTGCCTTGACTCCCCTGTTTGCGACGCTTCGTAGCTGATCATCTTTTCCCGAGTTATTTGTCACTTTGACGATAGATCATCCTAGGATTCATCCCCGTGTTTGCCATCATAGTCCGGTTCTCACCCGTTCTCGGTGAGCTATGGCCCAGCGCACTAGCGAGTCTCTTTCCACCGCTGTTGCTCAGGAGGGCACTTCATTTTCAGTCCCACCTACGCTTGCTGTCTCTTCAGCTATTCACTCTATCCCCTTCGTGCATCACGAAGGTTCTGTCCCCTACCCCGTTGGACATCCATTGACATTGGCTAGTCTAGAGCCAGGCACTGAGTCTACCTCAGTGACCCCAGCTCAGGTTCCAGATGTATCACTGAAGGCCATGCTCCCTCAGGGTTCTTTCTCCTTTAGCACTCTGCCTACTGTGGCAACATCCCTTATAGGTTTCTTGCCTCTAGAGCAACCTATATCTGTCCTGTCTTTGACATCCGGACCTTCGACTGTGCCACCTGTCACTATCCCTGAGGGATCTCCTACTGCACAGGCAAAGTATCTGTTTGCCCTCGCCCAATGGATCGAGGGCATGGCCTATTCTATCCAGCCTACTATTGGCACCACTGCTCCTGAGGCTCCTTGGCATCCTACTCTAGTGTTCTAGGCATCACCTTCAGCTCCACCACCTCAGCCTTCACCCCAGCTCCCCACTGCACCAACTTTAGGTGTGACACCACTTCTTCAGGCACACCACCTCACCGCACAGCATCCTACTCCAGTATTTGGTGGCCAACCCCTCGATTTGGCTGGAGTACTACATCCTCTGGGCCTACAGCCTGGCATCGTACCGCTATAGTAGTTGTTACTCCCATACTTCGCACCCACTACCACACCATCTTCTACTCATCTTCCTCCCACAAACCATCAAGTTCAAGCACCTTCATTTCCACAATCACACCCAACACTTTTGCACAGATATGCTGGCCATCATGTTGCAACACTAGGCGGCATGACAGTGGACTCGGAGGAGCACTTAGGTGCGACTCGCACAGCATATGTGGTTGTTCCCCTTGTTGCATCACCCTCATCGGCAGCAGCTCCAGATACCCTCTGTGCCGAGGTAGGTGACCTGGAGAGAGCACTTCGACAAGTGCAGGGAGGCGATCTCCAACCCTATGGATTCCAGGACCTTTGTTATGTTCAAGAGGCGACACTCCCACCACATTTCCAAATCCTGGACTTTGAGAAATACAACAGTAAGGGTTGCCCCATTTCACATCTTAGGCCATATTGTGGGGATCTCGCTCAGCTTCAGGCTGACGAGAGGCTACTGATCCGTCTTTTCCAGAAGAGTCTCACTGGTCCAGCCCTCAAGTGGTTCACGTCACTTGACATAGGTTCGATCAAGGCTTGGAATGACCTTTCACAGGCGTTCATGGATCAATATGCTTTTAATCTCGACTTGGTCCCAAAGAGGGAGGACATTGTCGCCACAAGATAGAAACCCCACAAGCCGTTTGGGGAGTACGTCGGCCGCTGGCGCATCCTTGCATCACAAGTGAGAGATAGACCCTCCGACGAGGAGTCTATCGAGATCGTTATTCAAGGTGCATGGCCAGATGTTGGGGCTCTGTTGAGCATTCACCCTATCACTACATTTGCATCACTAATTTGGGCTGGCACTCGCATGGAGAGTTCGCTGAAAGGTGGGAACTTTTCTGCCCTCTCTACATTCGCCAAGCAAGCCACTTCTTCTAGTAACAGCATCAACAACAACACCGTCAATGCCAGCAATGGCAAGAGGGTAGCCGTCACTTTCATCAAGCCTTCGGTGAAGCCTACTAGAGTAGGGAGTCAGCCTGACTTGAGCCAATTAGCTGTTGCACCTAGCTCTCGACACACCACGCACACACACTCCACCATCGAACCGGTGCATCACATCGCACCAGCTTGACATGGACAACAACCTAAGTAGAGGCGCGGTCGTCGCATTGAAAGTGACTTCACTCCGCTTGGTAGGCCACTGAGTGCCCTCTTCCCTCAGGTTGTGTCACTTCTGCGACTCTCGGATCCACGTCCACCACTAAACCCACTCCCAAAGTGGTATGATGCAAATGCGTATTGCGATTATCATCAAGCTCTAGGACATTCGACTGATAATTGCCACACTCTTCGGGATGTTGTTCAGAACTTGATTGACATAGGAGCTATTGTGAACAACACCCAGGAGGCACACACTGCACCTACACCACCACCTCCACGTTCACAAGCACCCCCTACATATCCCAACATTGTCAATCAACCTATGCCTGTGCATAACAACTCAGCAGGCGTTGGGACCTCAGAAATCCATTTCCTTTCTGCTGTCGGTATCTGTGGTAGACCCCTTTGATCTGATCCATACTATGGGTGAGCCCTTCCCTACTCATTTTATCATTTGATTCATGCCGGTTCTGAGTCAGCAGTCCACATGATACGGCTGACCGCGAAGGCGAAGCGTACAGCTGTACCGTTGACCGCACACTCTGGGTCACCCATTTGCTTACTCATCTAGTCCAACCTCTTGTCTAGAATCCTATCCAATCTCTGGTCCAACCCCTTGCCTCGAATCCTGTCCAACCTCTTGCCTAGTATCCTATTTGGCCTCCATTCCAGCATCTTGTCTAGTATCTTCTCAAGCCTCTTGCTCAGCTTCCTATCCAACATCCTGTCTAGCTAGCCCCTCAATATTCCAGGACGGACCCTTGCTCAGTCCCTACCTCTTGATCAGGCAGGAGCAGCCCTCTGTCGTCATCACATCTCCGCTAGAGAAGGGTAAGGTTGATATCTCCGTTTGGGATCTCGTCCATACTTCTACAGAACATCGAGAGGCCTTCCTTAGGGTCTCTCAGGCTACTCAAGTCTCCCCCACCATAAAATCATCTGCTCTTGAGAATATGGTGGGCATGATTGTAGAGCCTTATGTCATTTTTCTCTCCAGGGAGGAATCGCCTTCTACAGGAGTTAATCATAACCAATCCTTATTCCTTACGGTGCAATGTCAAAGCTTCTGAATTCCCCTCACTCTGGTGGATAATGGCGTAGGCCTTAGCATCTGCCATTTGCTCACAACAAACAAAATCGGATTCATAGCCAAGGATATCATACCAGCTGTGAAGGGAATGACGGCTTTTGATAACAAGCATCATGACGCACTAAGGATGCTGGTTATTCCTCTCACCGTTGGGCCTGTAGCCTTCTATGTCGAATTCTATATTGTGGATCTAGAGTCCTCTTTCAATCTCTTGCTTGGGCGCCTTCAATTGCATAAGCATCAGGTGATCCCCTCGACCCTCCATCGCATGGTTAAGTTCCGCTGAGGCAACGACGTAGTTGTTGTCATGGTGGAAGATCTTGACAAAAAAAAGGTCAAGTCGATCTCCGTTGTCTCCCTCCAGACCGTCCACTTCAATTCCAAGTCGTCTGATGTCATGTTTCAGGTCAACCGCTTCGAGCCAGTTAGTTACATTTTGGCCCTTGAGTGTGTCAGTTACCTGACCTTTTGTGGCAATCCCCTTCGGATGATCAAAAACGTGTGTCGCAAACGGGGATACATGATAGGAGCACCACTCGGGCGTCATGGCCATGGAATCTCCGAGCCCATCTAGGTGGAAGAAAAGCGAAAGTTCAAGGGACCAGGCTACGAGCGACATCTGCACAGAGATGGATATCCGTGCGCCAGAAGGTACAATGAGTTTTTTTATACCGTCGGACCTCACTAACTTTGTCAGTACAGGGATACTTGGCCCAAATCAGAACCAGGTCACTGCAGAAAAAAGCCAATGTCAAATGATGCAACCACAACCTCCATTATTGGTAGTCACTTTGACAGCATCAGTCACTGCTCCAACAGTAAGTCCCGTAGTGATAATCCTACAAGTAGTCGTGCCAGTAGAACCATCAGTGTAGTCCCCCTAGTCTTGGACGTCACTTACATCAGTCCCACAATCCAGATAGGTCAGTAGTAAAACAGAGTGTTGCTTAATATTCTGATTGCATCGTGAAAGAGGACAAGACAGTCAACAGAGCAATTCAGTTAAATGAGCAAGTCAATGATCTAGAACTGCTGTTTCAAGAGTAGTTATCAGTATGGGCCGAGGACGTAGTCGAGCATCAAAGGCTGAGGAAAGGAAAGGCTAGGATATCAGAACTAGAGCCAATAACGCCCATCAGCAGTCAAACCACTCATCCATCATGGTCCTGGCCAATCAACCAAGCCTATTCGGGGTGTGCAACAATCCTCGAAGACATGGACAATGTCAAGCTATCTAAGCTAGTCAGCACATGTTATCTGAAGAAGTACTACCAATGAGCGGAAGGCATGTATCCTTGCCTTGAAAAGTATCCTTTTGCGCATCATGCCCCATCCACTACTCCATCATGCATGCACAGGCAATCCAAGTGCATCTAATCCACAACATTTGCACTTCTACTTTCATGCATGTTAGTAACTCAAGCGCACCAATAACTTCATGCATCTGTGCATAAAAGCATCAACATCACATCCCGATTTCGAAAATCGGAATAGCTAGCCTGCTTGAGAAAGGTCTATATCTCTTCAGTTGATACTACCTAGATATTCTAGTGAGCGAGGGAGCTACTACCCAAACGTGGTTAGTTGAAATGTCCAAACTCCCATAGGGACTTATACCTCTAGAGGGAGATAAAATGTTAGGAGCGAGCATGAGTGTGAGCCAAAATAGAAAAATTAAAAAAAAAAAAATATCGACAAGGGCGTAAAAGAAATAAGAAGATAGAAGTCGAAGACAAAAGCCAACCCTAATAGAGAGAGGCAAGTAGGCCAACTCTATCCCTACCACTTACCTTGGGGAGGAGTCGAAGCAAACATCCCAAAGATCCAAGCAGCCCAAGGGACTAGCCACCCCTTGCATAAATATCCAGCAGCCTCCTCTAAATCTGGATGTACATTACCCTCAAGTGAGGGTTAGAGCGAGCCTACTAGCCTATGAGGGAGAACAAAAATAAGTCAAAAGCCAAAAAAGTAGGTCTAAGTCCCCAAGAGTTTGGCACGGAGCCTAACCTACTAAATCATCCATCCTGGAGAGCCACCAACAACCTTGAAATCAGGGTAGTGTCTTGTGAATCGAGGTCTTCTCCTCTTCTCATTGCAGTCATCATTAGCATTCCAAATCCTGAGGGATGATACAATATAACACTATCATTCTTGCATGCACTATCACTTGTCCACTTTGCAAGGTCTCAATGGGTCCTAAACCAGGGGCATGTCAGCTGCCCCTTGGCCAAAGACCTGGCAGAGGATACCGTACACCAGGGGCATGTCAGCTGCCTTTATAGTGATAGCTTTCCCCGTCAACCAAGGGCATATCAGCTGTCCTGTTGGTTGACCGTTCTTGGGACAGTATCATTGTCTAGAATATGTTGCCTACTCCATAGCTCGAGCATAGAAGCAAGGCCAACAACAGCCATAAGCCTCTAAGGTCAGAGCAAAGTTGGAATGTCAATGCTCCCATAGTCAGCAGGCGAGAGCACAGTCGACAGTCCAGTGCCAAAGACTAACTCCCCAAAAGTCAGTCAGCAAAACGACAGCAAGCCTAGGGAGTTGTCAGAAATCTTCCAGTAGGTTTGTCTTATTCGAGGAAGAAACAATGCCCTCGTGGAGCCTTTATCCAGCCAAGTGCAGTGTATTAGTACAGAATCAGAGCAACAGTTTATCTAGATCGACCATCATCGTCCTACAGCATCAATAGCATCAAGCGAGCAAGCAAAGCAGTTGTAGTTCAGAGTGCGCCCATAAGCAAGTGTTTCCAGGCAAACTGCCGTTGGCTGAACTAGCTATCCAGGCCCCAAGTTTTCTTTTGTTCCTTTCTTTTAGCAACATTTATAGCATTCTGTATACTAGGGGCATGTCAACTGCCTTTTGGTATCATCCTCTTGATATCAATATCTTGTCAGCCGCCCTTTAGGCTATCCTCCTTTTGAACCGTCGTCGACTACCTCTCGGACGACGTGTTCGCTTTTAGGATTTCCGAACCATCATCAACTGCTTCTCGGATGATGTGTTCGTTTATCCTCCTCTTGAACCATCATCGACTGCCTCTCGGTCGACGTGTTCGCTTTTTGACTCTAGGTGGTTCCCATCCACTGCCTGTACAACTACAGTGACTCAGTTCACACTTCGCGGTTCCCAGCCGCTGCCTGTACACCGATAGCGATTCGGTTCTCACTTGGCGGTTCCCAACAACTGCCTGTACACCAGCAGCGACTAAGTTCACACTTGGCGGTTCCCAGTCGTTGCCTGTACACTGGTAGCGATTCGGTTCACTCTTGGTGGTTCCCAGCCGCTGCCTGTACACCGACAGCGACTCGGTTCACACTTGGCGGTTTGCAGCCCCTGCCTGTACACCGGCAGTGACTCGTTCACACTTGGCGGTTCCTAGCCGCTGCCTGTACACCGGCAGCGACTCGGTTCACACTTGGCAGTTCCCAGCCCTTGCCTGTACACCAGCAGCGACTCGGTTCACACATGGCGGTTCCCAGCCGCTGCCTGTACAACGGCAGTGACTCGGTTCACACTTGGCGGTTCCCAGCCGCTGCCTATACATCGGCAGTGACTCGGTTCATTCTTGGCGATTCCCAGCCGCTGCCTGTACACCGGCAGCGACTCCGTTTACACTTGGCAGTTCCCAGCCGCTACTTGTACACCAGCAGTGACTCGATTCACTTTTGGCGGTTCCCAGCCACTGCCTGTACACTGGCAGCGACTCGGTTCACTCTTGGTGGTTCCCAGCTGCTGCCTGTACACCAACAACGACTCGGTTCACTCTTTGCAGTTCTTTGCCTCTGCCTCTGCCTCTGCACCGATGGTGACATCGGTTCTATTATTTCAGCTCCTAGTCGCTTGTTCCCACACCGATAGCGGTTTGGTTTTACCTTGTCTCTTCCAGTTTGCCACGGTCCCATCCCAACCGAATCTCGGTACCTCTCTTTGTTTTTGATTTCTGCTCTGGACTGATGGAATCAAAGCAAACCATCTCTCCCTCATCACCTTGAGCTGATACCCCAAACTATCCAGTTGACGACAGTCATCTCGTCTGGAGCGGGCTGATACCCCAAACTATCTAGGTGGCGACCGTCATCTCGTCTGGAGTAGGCTGATACCGCAAACTATCCGGTTGACGACCGTCATATTGTTCGTAATGGGCTGATACCCCCCAAACTGTTTTACTGTATTTGCACTTTACTCCCTCCTTTTTGGATAAGTCTGCATTTCATGCATTCTTAATTCCAGTTCCTTTATCTGATATTCAATTTGACTATCTTTATTCCATATTTTCATATTTTCCTGATTTGATTTGGATTTCATTGCCTGAGGGCATACATTAACAAGCCTGAGGGCTGACATTTGACCCCATCATGGATTATTCTTCCCCTTTTTGATTTTCACGACTTTTTCCATGATTCCGAGAACCCGGGTTGACTTGACTTTATGCCCTCTTGACATCAACATGGTTTTTGGAGGCGTTCTTTACAAAAACATCGTCATTTCATGTGATTTTCTACAATTTTGTCAATTCATGTGGATTTCTCTGCAATTTTTGCACATCATCTTGTACATCCATCTAGTCTTGTCTTGGCACTCACATCAGCATGATTAGAATACAATCTAGGCATAGCAAACATTCATTTAGCCTCAAGCAAGCAAATTAGACTAGAAATATCGAGTTTCTCGAGAGTACAGGGGTGCCTAACACCTTCCCCGTGCGTAATATGAATCCTTAACCATCCTCTGGTTAGTAGACATCTGGCCTTCACGTTTGTGTCTCATTCATTCACTTTTAGTGATTCGTTTGTGGTTTTCCTCGTCTTTCCCTTAAAAGACTAGGTGGCGACTCCTTTTCTCTCCCTCTCGTCCCATCTTGCGCCCTCGCCATCTCGGCATGGGCTGTAGCCTCCTCCCCCTTCTGGCGCGACCCCCACGCCAGATCGGCCCCTGGGACTTGGGCACAGTCACAGTAGGAATAAAAGAAATCAAGTCGAATGTTGGGGAAGGATTCTAAAAATGAAACAAGGAACAAATCCATGGAAAACCACATGAGATGCTGACTCGCTTGATATGGAAAGGACAATGTGCAAATGTAATGAAAACTATGAAAAATGCATGAAAATTTACTTAAATGTGTAAAAGATGCTGTGGAATGACTTGGGCAAAGATTATACATGACTTAATGCAAGGACTAACATACATGTGCATGAAATGGCGGCATAGGGGCAATTTAGTCATTTCAATGGTCGGATGTGATAAATACATGTATGAGGATGATGCATGATTTGAGATATTACAAAATGTATGCGACATGTTAAGAAAATGTTATTTACAAGAAAACATGAAAAGGAAAAACAATAAAATGATGTAAACACAATAAAGGATAGACACAAGGACTAAAATGCAAAATTCGCAAAAAGGGCGAAAACCTAGATTAAAATACATTTAATGACTTCTATGTGTAGATGATAGATCAAATGAAAATGTGGCACTAGGATGTGTGAAAATTGCACATTGGTAATTTCCTGAAAACTCATGGTCTAATGTGCAAAATTCACACATAAGTGCAAATGTGATTAAAATATGGAACTAAAGATCAATTTACAGTGAAAACATGAATTTTAAATGAAATCTATGATTCAGTGCAAAATATGAAATGCAATAAGTGGAAAATATCAAAAATATGTGAGAAAACAATTAAAACCCTAAATGATGGATTTAAAATTAGTCTAAGGGTCTTTATGCAAATTTCATGTGCTCTGGGAATGTATGTTGTGAACCTAGGGGCCTACATGCAAAATTACAGGGCTTAAGTGTGATAAAAACTAGACTTTTGTGATGATTAGTGTAATTATGAAGTTCTTTAGGGTTCAGAATGCAAACAAATTTCACAAGGAAAATTCATTTTAAAAACTCTAAGTGTATGATGCAAATGTTTAGGACCTAGCTGCTAAGAAAATATGATCTCAGGGGCTTGAGTGTGTGAAAACATGTATGAATGCAATAAAGATAAAAAATTAAAATAGGTAGAGAGTTATATGCAATTCCTATAGAAACAAAAATGAAGAAATAAAAGTTATTTAAACTATAGGGGCTTAAACATAAAAACACAGGACCTAAATGTAAGGATTTAAGGACCTAAGAATAAAAAAAAAAACTAAAGGGGCCTGGGCCAAATAAGCCCCCTTTGTAGATCACCAGTGGATCGCCGACATCTCCGCTCTGGCGTGCACTCCGGTGATGATCCAGCGGCGGAGGAAGGTGGCCGACGATCTAGGAGGTTGAAGTGAGGCACGATGAGTGTCTTCGACGCATCGAACGGGACTGAGGAGGCCTGAGGATCTCCCCCCACCTCTCGCTCTAGCGAGCAGCTGTCGACATCGGAGAAGACAATGGTAGAGTGGTAGGCGGCATTCTAGAGACGAGAAGGCTGAGGTGAAGGTCGAAGGAGCATCGAAGCAGCGTGCAAAGGGACGTGGTGGTGACAGTGGGATTCGGGGAGGTTTGAGGTGTTCCTCCCACCTTTGGAACCAAAGGTGGGAGTTGCAGTGGTGAGGGCGGAGCTCTGGAGGTTGAGACGATGATGGGTCCACATGGGGGCGTCTGTGGCGAGGTGGTGAGCCTCCTTAAGGTGGTGGCTTGGAGCGGGAGTGCTCAGAGAGCTCCAGTAGCCTTCACGGTGAATGATCAGTGGTCGGCGAAACAACCGCGTTGACGACGATTTCTCTGGCCATAGGAGGCCAGGGAAGCCTCCCTTGAGCGATGAAGGTTTAGGGAGGAGGAGGAGGAAAGTGGTGGAGAGGGAGGAAGGGCCCATAGGACCTCATGAGGGATTAGGAGGCCTTTGGCCTCACCGATGATGGAGAACACACCACCAGAGGGAGGCGACGGCGTACATGAGATGTACCTTCGTCAAAAAACGATCCAAGGAACTCAAAGGGACTATAGGGACCTAAGACAAAAGAAAAAAAATGAACAAGAAACGGGAATTACCTGACTGGAAGGTGTGCCTTCTCGTGAGGCTTGACGGCGCTTCTCTAATTCGATGCTCCAGCGACGGTGGATGGGGTTCTGGGTTGCGGAAATGGCTGGAGAGGGAGCTCCGGACGTGGGGAAAGTACTGGGGGCTCTCTGGTTGTTTCAGTGATGGGGCTTTTCGAGGTTGAAGCGTGCTTGGAGAGGAAGAAGCCCGGTCTATTGGTGGTGGCCCTTTTAAACTCAGGTGGGCATCCTTCACGTCGTCGATTCTCCTCCTTAGGGGTTGGGCGCCGTTGGATTGAACGTGTGTTGGAGGAGGAAAGGCCGAAGATTGTGGGGGAATTAGGGAGCCACTCCGGAGATAGCAGGATCTTGCCAGAGATGGCGCTGGAGATATCACCGTAGAAATCGGGGTGTCGGAATTATATTTTCCATTACCTAAGTCTGTCATTGAGTGGTTAAATGGGGTATTGGGCTGTTAAATGGACTTAGCGATGGTTTTTTTGGTTTTTCAGGTTTTTGTTTTAGGAATTTTTAAGGGATTTTAGGTTTTTATTTGGGTTTTATGATTTTAATTAAATTCTTGATTTTGTGATTTATGGTTTAATTAATTGGTTTTGAATTAGGGTTTTAACTACTTTGGGGTTTTTAGGATTTTAATTATTTTAAGGTTTTGGATTTTAAATAGGATTTTGAATTTAATTAAGGTTTTTAGTTTAATTTGGTTTTTGTGTTTTAATTAGAGTTTTAATTTAGGGGTTTTAGATTTTGATTAGGGTTTTTAGTTTAATTAGGGTTTTTTGGATTTTAATTAGAGTTTTTTAGGGTTTTTGTGTTTTAATTAGGGTTTTGAGTTTAATTTTGTGTTTTTGGATTTTAATTAGGGTTTTGGGTTTAATTAATTAGGGTTTGTCTGAATTTAAGTGGGTTTATGTTTTGTGTTTGAGTTTTAATTTAGATTTAATTAGGTTTTACTTGACTTAATTTGGGATTTAGTTTAAATTGTTGTTTAATTGATTTTTATTAGGGCTTTGACTTAGGTTTTGACTTCATTGATTTTGCTTTATTTTTGTTTGGATTAGGGTTTATTTTTAATTAGATTTAATTTTTTTAATGGATTTTATTAAGGTTTACTTGATTATGGTTTTTATTTGGATTTTAAATGGTTTAAATGGATTTTGACTTTAATTAGGGTTTTCATTTGATTAATTAGGGTTTTAAATGATTTATATGGATTTTTACTTTAATTAGGGTTTTCATTTGATTAATTAGGGTTTTAAATGATTTAAATGGATTTTGACTTTAATTAGGGTTTTCACTTGATTAATTAGGGTTTTAAATGATTTAAATGGATTTTGTTTGGTTTCAATTTTGATTAAGTCAGAGTGGGCTAGTGTAGGCTTGATTGGACTTGTGTGGGCTTAAATGGGCTTGTGGGTTTAGGATTTAGCTAGGGCTCAGGTGGTCGCTACTAGAGCATCTTTTCAGAGGAGCTTGCTACCAAGTGACTACAAAATCGGGGTGTCTACAATATTTATTTCCTTATAAGCTCTAGGGGTGACCTTCCTTTTCAGTTAGGGTTAAGTCCTTGGACTCTTTAGGTGTAGATTTGACTGATCAAGGGTAGTACTTTTTCAAGTGCATTGCATTCTAGGGGTCAGGCAAATCTGTCCTATTTTGGGACAATCGATAAGCGTTCCTTGAATATGCAGCCACTACAATGTAAGACCCTTCCCAGTTTGGCTTTAGCTTTCCCTTAAGTTGTGTCTTATTGATAGGTAGCACCTCCTTAAGTACTAGATCACCTATGTTGAATTTAAATTCGATTACCTTCTTTAGATAAGCCCTAGTCATTCTTTTTCGGTAGACGTGTGCGTGCTCGGTAGCTGCGAGCCACTTCTCATCAAGGAGTTCTAGGTGGAGCAATAATGCTTGCCTCTTTTCATCAATTGACATTTCTTGGGTCGACTTGGACTCTTAATGAGGGGATTAGGATCTATTATGGGACTACCACCTCCATTCCAAAGGTTAAGGCATAGGGTGTTTGGCCCGTTACTATTCTTATGGTAGTGTGGTAAGCCCATAGCGTATTAATTAGTTTATCTGTCCAATCTGATCCCTTGGTGTCTTATATCGTCTTTTTAATGATTTTTATTAAGGTATTATTAGTAGCTTCTGCTTGGCCATTGTGACCATGTCGGCGGGGTGAACCGCGCTTCGATGTGATTGGGACAGCACAAAGACATGGTAGGGCGACGCCGAATCCGGTGAATCTGAAGATGTGGAAAATGACTTGAAAACAGTAGTAAGAGACAAAACAGAATAAAGATAAGACATGGAGTCGCCACCTAGTCTATTAAAAACAAGGAGACAAGGAAAACCATATCGAAAATCAAAACTCAAAACTAAATGCAAGATGAAAGTGACTCATGCGAAATGGATATGACACTTGGGTCATTGCGAGCCAATGAAAGGGTAATGATTCCTATTACATGTGGAAACGGTGTTAGGCACCCCCACACACTCGACGAGTCAGTCTTTCTCGGACTTATCGCTCACATGCATGGTTATGTGGGTGCTTAAACACTAATTGATGTGTGGCTTAATGAATGATGCATGAGAATTAAAACAAGGTGATTAAAAAGATCGCATCATGTCAAAACAATAGCGTAATCAAACTGGAAAGCATAAAACAATGTAAGGGATGAAAGCATGGCAGGGGAAGAGGCTAAGCTATGCTAGGCTTGGTCCCTAGCGGAAATGCGCATGTATGATGCACCATGTGCGTGTGCACCTAGAACGTGCCCCCTGGGCATCCCCTAGCAACTTGCTATCATGGCCAATCCTAGACACACAGGGTCATGATACCGTAGCTAATGGGGTGACAGACATCATGAGCCAAAAATGGGATCATGCAAGGTCTAAAATTTGAAAGAAAGCCACTTGCATAAAAGAGAACTCAAGCAAAACAAGGAATATGAGTAGGTAATGAAACTAGAAACATGCTAAAAGTGTCAAACACACTAAAGGAACCAAAGTGGAAGGGCATGTGGTCAAGGCTTGGTCAGGTCTGGTGCCTCCATGCTCCAGATGAATACGTGCATGAGAGGCGCACTATCGGGGCGCACATCGGCAATAGAGCCCAGATCTGGCGAGATGATCACCTCTCCTCCAAGCTACGCATGTAATGCTAAAGCTACGAAAACATCCAAAAGGCTAGAACACCTATAGGACAAGGCAAAACTTCAAGAAAAACTGAATGGGACAAGGCACGACCTCCTCCTCGCCCCCGTTGCCGACGTCACCATTTGCTGAAGTTCGTCTGGCCACGAAGATGGCCAGGGACTCGAGTGCAACTACAGCGTGGCAGGAGTGTTGGATGGAAGGAGGAGAGGGTGCCTTGGAACGGCCTTGCCTTGCGCTCAGTGGCCAGGGGCCTCACCCTGGTAGTGGTTGTTCATCGACAGGGAGAGTGATGGATGTGGCAAATTAAAAATCCAAAAACGTAGGAAATGGGGTAGTAAAGAAGTAAATGAGACTAGCCACTAATACTGGTAGAAAGAAGGGAAGAAGATACCTGAGTTGGCCATGTGCTTCCCATGGCATCGGCGACGAGGATTCCAGCGAGGAGTCTCGGTGGCAGTCGCGGTGGAGAAAGTGTTGGGGAGTCTCACGAAGGGCTTGGTGAGCAGCTAGGGATCTCCTTGATGCCCATGAAGGAAGATTTTAGGTGGTTTGAGTGTTGGGTTCTCAGGCACGAGCTAGTTATCCTATGGCTCTCACTCGCACAAGGTCTGGATTCTTTGGCTCTCTTGCTTGTTAATGAAGGTGGTGCTCCTAACAGGGAAAGGCTCGGGGTTTTGGTTTTCATCCTTGGCATGGTAGGTGGGTTGGTGGCGTGTTGGCAAGAGGTTGTAGGTGGCTCGCTGTCGCCATTGTAGTGGTTGCGTGATGGAAGGAGTGACGTAGAGCATGGTGGTTGGTGATAGGGCATGGGAAAGGCTGGGGGATGTCAGGCACGCTAGGGGACAAGTCGACGTTCTGTGTACGACGTCGCTCGTACGAGGTACGAGGTTATACGACGAAAGTGATTGGTCAGGCGACGTCTACCTAGCTGCCTTGGTCCTAACGCGTACTTGGGCCACGCTATCGGGCCGTGCATCTTATTTGGGCCAGAGCACACAGGCTGGGCTTTGGAGTTGGGCTTAGTGAATGGGGTTTGGTTTAGGGTAATTTAGAGGTTTTGGGTTGGTTTGGGGTTTAAGGGCTAAGTTTGGGAATTGGGGTAGGACTCGGTCCACTGTCTAGTTGCACTCTTTGTTGGGTCCACCTACCAACATTGGCTAGAAACTGAGGTGTCTACAACCATTTCCTTGTGTATAATAAGGAGAGGAGTGATGGAGGGTGATACCAAACTTTTTGCATAGCATGATGAACTCCTCGGAGATGAAGATTGGTCTGTTGTCAGCTACGAAGGCTTTGGGAACCCCAAACCTGGAGATGATGTTCCTTTGTATGAACCAGCATAGGGTTGTGGCTTTGATGTTCGCGAACGCTTTTGCTTCTACCCATTTTGTGAAGTACTCCGTTGCAGTGAGAATGAAGGTACTTTCCTTGGCATGTTGTATTGGCTCGACCACATCAAAGGCCTACATGGAGAAGGGCTAGGGAGCTCACATCACATGGAGTGCTGAGGTAGAAGCATGGATTTTGTCGTTGTGTAGTTGACAGCTCTGATATTTCATGACTTTGACTGCACAGTCAGCCTCCATTATAGGCCAGTAGTATCCTCTTTGAATTAATGTGGCCATGTCTTGTGAATTAATGTGGCCCCTGTACACTCCTTCGTGTGTTTCCTTGAGAATTTCGGCTGCTTCTGATGCATCAACACATTGGAGTTCGATGCCCAATGGAGTCTTTTGATATAATGTGTTGGCTCTAATGTAGTACATGGTTGCCATCCTCCTCAAGGCTTCTTTGTCTTTGGGTGTAGCATATGGTGTGAAGGTACCGTCCTACAGGTAGCTCAAGATGTCGTAGGACTATGGGTTTCCATCTTCGACTTCGGTAGTTCCTTAGTAACTGACCTCGACGTGTAGCATATTCTCTTGGTGGAACTCTTCTTGAAGTTCTTGAACCCAATTTGCAACCGTTAGCGAATTGACCCTTTGCACCATGATGGTCTGTTCATCACCTTCCAAGTTGAAGGGGAATGATGATGCGAGTGAGGCCAGTGTGTCTACCAGGGTATTGTTGCGTCTAAGTGTGTGCAGGTATACTACTCTCTCAAACTTCTTCAGTAGGGCTCTTGCTAGGTCGTTATATTCCTGGAGCCTAGGCGAGAGAGTCTTGTACTTGTTGAGGACTTGTCAGATGACAAACTGTGAATCTCCTACTACTTTGAGTCTTCTTTCCCCTATATTGAGGGTGGTCCGCAATCCATGAATGAGAGGCTCATACTCAGTGATGTTGTTGCTCATCGATAAGCCTAGTGTATGAAGATAGGGATAAGGATGCTCTCTAAAGTGAGAAGCATTGCCCCTATTCCGAATCCTTGCGAATTGAGTGCCCCGTCAAAGTAGAGAGTCCATTCTCTAACTAGCGGGGTGGCATTGTTGATGGCAAGGATCTCTTCGTCCAGGAAGTCAGTTGGAACTGGTTAATATTCTGGCAGAGGTAGTCCGACGACTTGATCAGTGATCACTTGCCCTTTGACTACCTTTTGTGTGATAAACTGCAGGTCGAATTCTGTGAGGAGCATCTACCAGTGTGAGACTCTTCTAGACAATGCGAGCTTGTCGAACGTATATTTGATGGGGTCCATCTTAGTTATATAGGAGACCTTGTGCTCTAGGAAGTAATGTCTGAGCTTTTGGGAAGCCCATACTAGCACTAGGCAGTGTTTCTTAATCTGGGAGTACTTCTTCTTGTATTCCACAAACATTCTACTCAAGTAGTACACAACCTTTTCTTTCTTCCCCGTTTCGTCATGCTGGGCTAGAACGACACCCAAGGAGTTGTCGGTGACTGCCAGGTATAGCAATAGTGGGTGCTCGAGAACTAGCACAACTAGTACTAGAGGGTTGAGGAGGTAGAGTTTCAGATCATCAAATGCCTTTTGACAGGCTTCATACAATTTGAACTCTGCACCACCTTTTAGTAGTTCATAGAAGGGTTTGCATATTTATGTGTATTGGGAAATGAACCTTCAGATGAATTGTAGTCTCCCTATGACTCCTTTGAGCTCTTTGATGTTCTTTGGAGGTAGCATCTCTGCAATTGCTTTGGCCTTTATCGAGTCTACCTCTATTCCCTTCTTACTTACAATGAACCCGAGTAACTTGCCAATGGTTACCCTGAAGACACATTTCTTTGGATTCATCCGGAGAATGTATTGATCCACCCGCTGGAGTACTCTTTCTAAGGCTTCAAAGTGTCCTTCTCTTGTCTTTGACTTCACTAGCAGATTGTCCACATAATACTGCATGTAATCGTGCATCATGTCATGGAAATTTGATGTCATGGCTCTCTGGTAGGTGGCTCCAACATTCTTCAGACCGAATGTCATGACGACGTAGCAATAATTCCCCCATGGAGTTGTGAATGAGGTTTTCTCCTGATCTTCTTCTACGAGCTTGATCTGGGTATATCCAGAGAAGTCGTCCATGAATGAGAGCATTTCATGGCCCGTGGTGTTGTCTATGAGGATGTCGATGTGTGGCAAGGGGAAATCATCCTTCAGGTAAGCCTCATTGAGGTCTCAGTAGTCGACGCATACTCGAACTTTGTCATCTTTCTTCATAACCGAGACTATGTTGGCAATCCATTCGGGATAGACCACCACTTGGATGAACATGGCTTTGTGCAGCTTGCCTATCACTTCTTTGACCATCAGCACTAATTTTGGTTGCAATCCTTGAAGCTTTTATTTCGCTGTCCTTGCACCAGGCTTAAGGGGGAATCTATGCTCTACCAAGGATGATCCCAAGTTGGGCATTTCTTCATAGGAAAAAGGCAGAACCTTTACATACTTCTTGAGTAGACTTATCATTTGGTGTCGTTCATCCAAGTTGAGCCCAAAACTATTCTGACTAGTCTTGGGTTTTGCTCGGTTCCCAGATTTATTTCCTCTATTTCTTCAGCAGCGGCCTTGGTCCATTCATCATATCTCCTCATCATTTCATCAAAAATGGTCTGGCCCATTGTCTCTTCTTCATCTAGGCCTTCATCTGTGTCCACTATCTCATAGACTTCATAGTTCTTGGTATTTTTGCCAGTTACGCTTGATACTTCTTCGACCAGGAAGATGGCATGGGACTGTGCTAGCTTTTGTGGGAACACCATGGTGTAGTGACAAACTTTGACAATCTACATGATTGGCTCCTTCCTTGCATGGGCTGCACAATTAACGGAATTGTTAGATATCCCTTGCGAGGACGTGGTAGTAGTTAGGCTATCTAAACCATGTCCTCCACTACCTTCCCTTTTATTATCTATGCTAGGAAATAAAGTACTGAAAAGTAAATTGTATGAAAATAAAAAATAAGTGTTCAATGTAGGAAAGAAACTATTTACAAGGCTAGGGGGAGTGCCCCTAGGATTGCCTCCTCGTCGGAGGCACTTCGCCATCTAACTTAGTGAATGGCCCCAGCCCCTTCTTGCATAGAAGGGCAAGGCCACAGGTTGCTGAAGATCACGGTGAGGTTGCCAAGGTTGAGGGCATCAATGTTTCTAGCTTCTTCTTCAGGGAGTGCTTCGAACGGATCATTTACTGAGATGTCCGGAAGTAGAGGAGGCTTCGGAGAGCTGGGAGAGAGATTAGAAGTTGGAAGGGAATTGTCATGTCGTTGGAGGCTTCTTTTGAGGAAAGCAGGGAGACTTCTGGTAGGAGAGGAGAGGCTTCCAGGGAGAGAGGAGTAGCTTCTGGGAGACTGAGTGGGGATCCAAGAGTTTGACTGGCTGGTGGCAGATCAACAATCCTTTTCAGAGTGAGGCTGCTTTCGAACTGAAACCCAACTGATAGGAAATGATTCAACAACATCTAGGTCAGTGGCTTAGTGAGGTCCTTTGATAGGTACCAAGGATACCCTAGCCCCATTCCATTGAACTCTTCGGGCGTCTCGAGTGCGTCTACCATTGCTTGCTCTTGACGTCCCAACCCTTTTCTCAATCTATAGCCTATGCGTAGGAGAAGCTCCCACGGTCTTTGCATGTGTTTTGAGAAAGGAGAGGGGGTTGTGTCTATGCTTTGAGGCACAAAGATTTGCTTTACGTTATTTACTGCCACAGTTGCTGAATCTTCCTTCAGAGGAATAGGTGGTAGCACCGGTGTGGTGGTTGGGATGGTCACACGGTGTGCCCCAACTTTGGTTGGCTCATCTCCCTTGACCTTGATTATCTTCCATTGATGAGGGAACTTTATGCATTGATGGTGTGGGGGGGTGACTGCCCTGATTTTCTAAATCCATTGGCACCCTAGGATGAGCTGATAGGAGATATGTGAATTGACTATTATCAGCTTGGTCTCGATTTCTATTGAGCCAATGTCAAACTTGACATTGATTCTACCATGTGCCCTCTTTGTGTTATTGTCATACCCTGACATTGTTAGAGTCACTGGGTGCATTTGATTTTCTTTAAGTCCAAGTAGATTAAAAGTATCTAGGGAGCATATATTTAGAGTTGCTCCCATGTCAACCAATACACCAGAAAGTTCACAATTGTTTATTTTCACTGTGACACTGTAGACACCCCGATTTTGAGGTGACCCGGAGATAAGTATCCTTATGTTGCTTTGGATGTGATCAGCCCTTAAACCAAGCCCCAAACCTATTAGCAAGCCAGAGCCCCAACCAGAGATTCTGTGAGCTGAGTTGGCGCACCTCATAGGCGCACCTTGTAGGCGCACCTTCCAGGCGCACCAAGCAAGCGCCTAGTCGTTTCCAGACCGCGACTGTTGACCTTCCATCTTCCGGCTGTTACCTTTGCCAACGAATGTGCTTGAGAATATTCGAGCCTCTTCGTCTGCGAGGCCCTCCAGCTTCCATGAGTTACCCCTCTC
>JAMKQA010001493.1:0-26676 GCA_024699735.1 Posidonia australis | reverse complement strand
TTGAATTATGTCTTTGTTTCAGGGTTAGTTTGGTCATTAGACCATTTAGGTGCCCTAGTATTTAAGAAGGCTAAGGCACAGATTATGTAACCTCTTTTGGCATTATGTAGTCCTATTTTGTCTCCAATTGTATGGAGAGAACTCCTCCCTCTTCTCTCCAGGTCTAGGGTTTCATGTGAGGTTCATCTGTGGAAGAGGGTTTGGATGCTTGGGATGTGAGCATCGTTCGTATTCCTGTTTTCTCTTCACCACTCGACACAACAAATACTTTTGATATAATATTATTTTGTAAATATTTTAAGATTTGAATTTAACACATATATATCCTGTTGTTACCAGGTACCTTGACAAAGGATGGCTCCTCATGATCAACATCCAGCTCACCTTCGGGTGGCCAGTCTACCTTACATTCAATGCTTTTAGTTGCTACTTACCTAAAGCACACACGACTTGTCTAAGTGGGATTGGTTGTGAGGTGGGCATGGCGGCTTGAGAAGTTATTGGGTTTGGAAGGGGAAGGAAGAAAGGAGAGGGAGTTGGTTATAATATAAGGATATCTTTATCTAATTATTTTATAAAATAATGTATTGTAAGGAAAGCATCACAATGATTGATGGTAATACTTGACCGTACATGGTTTTGTAATTTAGAACAATGAAATAAAAAAACGTGCATAAAGGAGAATATTATTAAAGAAATTACTCTTTTGATTTAAATTGATATTACATGTATAAAAATTCCTATCATTCGGTTTATATTATTCTTGATTAAAAAAATACAAGATTGGAGGTGTATAACAGTATAAGTCGGCAAACAATTCTCCTGTCACACAATACACACAGTCGTTTGCAAAAAAAATAAAAAAATTACACACCGTGTGTCTATAAGAAAATTTTCTTGTAGGCACCTAATTTGTTTTAGTTCTTGGTTTTTTAAAATAAAATCTAATTATATAATTAGTTAATCTATAATATAATCTACTATGTGTTAAGGTTTCATCATAATTTGAATTATATTTACTATTAATTTTTAATCTAAATTTAACGGTTAGAATTTAACAAAATATGTTGAATGTTAAGACCTTTAGATCAGGAATCAATAGTTGTTTAATTTAAATGAAAATTTCATTATATATTTATAGATATCTAATCAATATATCTATACGGTTATTTCTTCTTACTTATGTCTTTATGAAAAATAAAAAGTTGTCAACATAATTCTTATACGTAGACACCTACATCAAAGATGTCGCCATAAGTAATAAACAAAGGAGTCCGTTATTAAGGGAGTGACGTCAGTCCTTAGTGAAACCAAGACGTCACCCTAAGCCGAATCCCTATCACTGTCAGGGAATAGGACCAAGCGGGAGACGAGAAGACGACTGGCTTCCTTTTCCTTCCCAACGAAGAAAACAAAGAGGGTAGAGGGGGAGGAGGTCGGGCGGACATGGTGAGGACTGGTGGAGGAGAGGAAGAGAAGGGCAAGAGCAGGAGCCTGACGAAGTGGACGAAGGATATGCTGTCGAACAAGATCGACCGGGAAGAACTCAAGCCTGGCGACCACATCTATTCCTGGAGGATCGCCTACTCCTACGCACACCACGGTCCGATCTCTCATCTTTTTTTACCACCTTCTATTAATTAATCTGATTGTTGTTGTTTGCATTCATCAATTGGTGGCAGGTGTTGGTGGGATCGGTTGTTTTGGGGATCAATTCTCTGTTTTTTTGGATTTTTTTTTTTACCAGTATGGATTGTATGGTATCTCAATCGTCTTTCCTTTAGAGGGGTTTGATCAAAATGCTGGCTTTCTCTTTTGTACCTTTCACCCACATTTCCCTTTTCCTTGAGCACTACCACAAGATGCTTGGCTTTTGTGCAATCCCTGTATTTTTGTTTTTCTGGACGTGAGGATCATAATCTGATGAACTTGTGGCCTTTCCTTGGAAGACAGGGTGCCTTTTTCGTTCCTTGTCTTCCCTGTCCTGGCTTGGATACATACTTAGTTTATTTGAGATTAAACGGTTCCATATGATAAGCATAATTTGTGGTCACTTGGAATGGCGGGTCATTTTGTGTTCTATCTTCCTGGTCATTCTGTTTTATGTTATCTGTTAAAGATTTTTTTCAAATTCTATCTGAGTAAAGTCTTAATCCAATAGATCCTATTTAATTGACCAATTACGATTGTGCTTGTGGGTTGGATGTCGCATTGTTCAGTGATATCCTTTTTACGGTTTATCTTTATGCCATTTTTCTTTTTCATTTGAATGCTTAACTTTTGAAGTTTGTATATAGAAAAAGGAAACTTAGTTTTCAATCCCCAATTTGAACATTGATGACTTCGGATATTGACAGGAAAAGGTCCAACATGATTTACATATAACTCCATTGAAATGGAGCACTGTGTTTTGGTAGGTAGACAAATATGCCTCTCTCTATCAATTGTAAATACATAGGAATCCTCTTTCACATCTTCATGTCTCATCTGAATATTTGATTGATGATAATTCATAATTGCATTAGTAGGTCTTTGAATTTGTTAGAGTGGCACAAGTGAGTATAGTATTGTGTCCATAATTGGTCGAATGGGAGAGCCTGAAACAAGATTCTGTATATGATGATTGAAAGTGGCAAAACAGGGTGTAATATATGATCACTGGTGTGGGTCATTTTCATTAAAATTCCGATGTCATACAGTAAGTTAGGGTTTAAGTGTTGTAAGAGGTCTTTGTTGTTGTCATCATTTTCCTTGGAAAGGATTGGGATTTTGTGCTAGGACTAGGTAGCACAGGACTCTTATAAGGCAAGACAATGACATGGAAACCCAATAATTAGTGAAAAAATAGGTCACAGACACAGCAAGGACACCACGTACAATTTAAACATATATAGATTTAGTAGTAGATGTTAAGAGAGAAAGTGAGATACTAAGATAAACATACGAAAATACAATATAGAAGAAAATGATATAAAAAATCATTAATGGTAGGAGAAGAAAGTGAATAATAGCACATAATGAAGAGTGTTGCAAGGCATGTTGAACACATATTAATGTATTTTAGCTTTAATGTGTTTTATAGGTGCCCATGAAGTCTTAAGTTTGTCGGAGTGTCCAATTAGTGTTCTACATGAACCCAACATCCATCTAGAAGTGTTAGTGCTACCTTGTATGAAGGCAAATGAATGACTGTGATCTTTGACCAACATTCTCGTCGTAATACTATAAAGTTTAACATGAGAATTATAAAAAGTGTTTTTTTTTCTCATATGCAATAACTAAGATGTTCTTTAAGTCTCATTGGTTCCATGGAAGTGGAGTTTTAAGTAGAAGTCAAGCTCTTAGTGGGTAGATTGGTATGATAGTACTTTCTAGTGGAAGTGAACTTTGTAGCGATTGATTGGTAATAGGAACTTTACCTTTCTTCACTTAGTTAGCATTAATTCAAAATATAATTATTCCAAACTTGTAAATAATAACAAGGTGAATATAAAATACCAAAATCCAATCATAATACATAATAAATACACAATGACCTATAGGTTAACCTTCACATTTTGTGCATAAATAAAAGAATATTGTCATGTTAGTATCCTAAACTATATCCGACTCACTTTACTACCTTCAACTTTAAAAGGATTCATTTTAATACCTTCGACTTTCATTTTATCTCAATATCAAATTTAAATACTAATGTTGTTAAAAAGATCCATCATTTTTCCATTATATCCTTTCTAAATAACCTTACTTTTTATATATTACTCACTGTCATTTTATTAATATCATCATTCACAACACCCCCCTCCCTCCCACAAAGCTTTCCCTACCCCCACTCTTTTTCTTCTTTTTCTTTCTTCGAGAACAATATTCTTCTTCTTTTTTCTTCTCCTCCATTTACAAAAATCATATAAAACCACCATGATCATAATCATGCTGATCACAGAAATAAACAAAATGGTAAACCTCTTCCCAGTGAACTGACTGTACCCCAAACCAACGCTGGTGAACTAGTAGAGTATACTAGGGTGCGTTGAGAGAACCATGTCGAAGGAAATTGGCAAGAGACTACAAGGATCGTTTTTTCCAATGGAAGCCAACAACAATTGAAGAAGAGAAGAAAAATTGCAAGAAACATTAAATAAAACAAAAATGTTCAGCAAACATGGTAGACTTTGGATCTGGCCCCTATTGATTCCTCTCTTTTGCATGTGTTAGAGAGTTTCTCCACAAGACGTATTTACAGTTCTCAAGCTGCCAATCTTGTCTTCCCTAGCAACTGTTTTGAACTCATTTTCCCTTGCTCTAGGGAGGTCATGGAACTTGACTTCCCTAACTAGTTAATTCGCAGAGTAATACAACAAGTCAAAACAAAAGAACTAAGAAAAGGCTTCTCCTTGTTTTTACAAAAGATTTTCTCTTTGTTTGGGTTAATTCAGATTACTAATTGGATTAATGATGTGGGTTTCTTTTGACTGGCTTCAGTTTGAGTTTACATTAATAAACTGATGAAGAATAATCTTGTACATGAGATGAGATCTTATTGCTTTGCTTGCATGGTTTAAGGATTTTGTTCTCTTACGAAGACTAGCAATTGTTTTGGTAAGAGACCATTGTGGGTGTTGTTTTGCCAAAGAAGGCTTACTTGTGGAGTTAAAGGTAGGGAACTAACAGGATGTCGTTCATACTAGTCACAATTTTGTGTTGCCATATTCTTTTAGGTCTCTTTGTGTGCTCTAGTATTTATATACTAATGAAATGCACATGCATTTTTGTACATGCTTTCGTTACATATTTTAAATACCCGTGAAGTTCTTGTTACAACTTCACTTTAAATTTTAATTAGAAAAATATTTTGAAAAAAATCGGAATAAGGAATCTTGAAATTAAAATAAATTTAAGAGAGAATTGGAGAGATAGCTTATGGGGAGAGATGGAGACTTGAAGAGAGAATATGTATTAAAGAGTGTGAAATCATGAGAGAGACTAATTATTAGTTATTTAGGGTTTTGTTTTGTAATGATTATTGGAACCAGTTTTTCAAAAAAAGTGCTTATTTTTGAAAAGCTGAACTAGATTCTCATTTATGCATAAAAGCTTTTAAAAAATGTTCATTTCAAAAAACTTGAGACTAGCTTTTTAAAAAATACTGTTTATGAGAATACTTTGTTTTCCTGTAAGTGTTATCAAGCACTACCTTAGAAAGGTACATCTTGGTGGAGGAGAAATTGGGCTGTCAAGTACGAAATTACTCTCATATTTTTTACTTAAATATGAAAGAATCATGGATAGAACCATAATTTTTTTGGCTACTGTTGATTTGGTCAATAGTCAGGCCTTTTCTTTACAATATAGTTATTGTTCAGATCTTGAATTCCATTTCTAGGTACTCTATTCCTACATTCCATCAGAATTTCACGTAATAAAATGTACTTTTTCCGACCAGGACTTCACTGATTACTTAAAAGTCTCTTATCATTCACCAATTTCTAAACAAATTAGAAAATCATAGTGTGATTATCGAAGATAAGTTACTGCATACTCCAGTTTACCTTATTCTTTACGACTTTGTACTCTCACATATTCTGATTTTGCAAGTGAACTAGTTTCTCTGACTTTGATTCTATAACACAGAATTGAGGAAATATCAAATGAATGAATGAGTTTGGCAGGTATAATAAAACCAAACAGATGGTCCTGTCTCAATGAAATAAGAAAAATTTAGATATACCTTTCTTGAAACTTTAGGTGATTGTTTACACACTTATTGATTCTCCTTCCAGGAATATATGTAGGAGATGGGGAGGTCATTCACTTCACAAGACAAGCAGGTCAAGAGACGGGAACAGGAACCTTCTTAGATCATTTCCTTGTCAGCTCCTCCCGTCCTGCTTCAGACATTCCTTGTGAAATATGTGGTGATCAGAGCAAGCTTCATGGAGTCCTCCACTCTTGCCTTGATTGTTTTTTAAATGGAGGTGATTTGCACCTCTTCCGTTACTCAGCTTCACCTGCTCTTTTTTTGGCCCAAGCTCGGGGAGGAACTTGCACTCTTGCCACTTCTGATCCTCGAGAGGATGTCCTTTATTGTGCCAAGTACCTGCTGGAAAAAGGTTTCGGCACGTATTGCATTTTCAAAAACAACTGTGAGGACTTTGCAATATACTGCAAAACTGGTTTGCTGGTGACAACCAACTACAGTGTTGGCCGGAGCGGGCAGTTAGCATCCTTCATGGCAGCTGCAAGTGCCATTGTATCTTCTCCACTTCGTTTTATGACTACAAGCTTTGGGGGCCTGACAATTGTGGCAAGCGGCATGTACTGTGTTAACCGTTTTACATCTGACATTGGAGTACGACGAGATGTTGTGAAGATTCCTGTTGAAAAGTTGGTTGCCGAACGAACCACTAGTGAGAAGGCTTGAAGGAATGTCCCCTCACGTACCTTAAAGACTTGTTCGTTTTCTTAGTTGTTTTTATTTCCTGAATCCGTATATGCTAAAATGAATTGATTGAAGGGTTGTGATATTGTTGTTCAACAAACAGACGGAAGCTTGTTACAAGCTCTCTATTTTATAAAATGAAGCCCTTTGTCATGTTGGGATTGCAATCTTTGTCATGGATAATAGTATTATTGCGATATTACGGACTAGGGTGAGATTTCATATCAGCCTGTGTGGATGGATGTTGATTGTCATTGCCATCGACTTAATCTATTCTGTTTAGTTGATACGTTTGTAAGAGAGACAAATTACACGCACAATAGAAAGATATGAACCACGATGGAGCATCAGGTGCTGTTTATCATGTCGAAGAACTTACAGAACGACCCTGACCCCAAGTACACCACTTAATCAAGGGAAATAGATCAGCCAATATTTCGAAAAGAGTGCAGTCTCAGAGCTGAAGAGAACGTTAAATTCAATGGAAAAGCACGATAAGGTTCTAAGTTCTGGTGCTTATAGTGGAAGGATTAGTTGAGAGATTTTAATTATCGTAGTTCTTTTTATTTGACACCTTATAGTTTGCATTATATGCATTTAAATTTATATATAATGAACAGATGGTTTGAGCAGGCAAATTTCTGGCTATCATTAAGAAAAAATCCTATACCGGTTTTACATGAGATCACAGAAGTATAGTTCCAGAAACATTAGTTTATCCATGTAATAAAAATAAACAAAATACAACAAACCCCAACATCATTCCCATGTCATGTGGCATGTACGGCTTCACCAGTAACTTAGCACTCCTTCCGCCAGGATCGTCCATGGATTTCCATCAAAGAAAAGCATGATGTTCATAAATTAGTAAATCTCCGTAGACCTCCAATATAAACGTGGAACAATGATCTTCCTTCCCCGATCAAGTTCCAGTGGAGTTAATCGAGAGAAGGCAACAAAAAGGAGCATTTGATGAGGGCTTGGGTGTAGAGCTTAATAGTCTCGCTTATTTGGGCAGTCAGATGCCCTGTGCCCGGTGCGACCACAGATGAAGCATGCACCTCCAAAGCTTCTGGCACAAGATCCATGATTGTTTTAGCAAGAAATGACAAAGGACCAACACAATAAACATGGTACTTCTAAATATTTCATTGATAATTTTGCCAAGAATTGCTAAAATAATAATAATAAATATCATGTTTTCATAGTTTTTGGCAATAACAAAGTTGTTTCTTCCTGATTTTTTGAAGAAAAGCATGACATCATTAGTGATATTTTCATATGTTCAACCTACTACACATTAAAGTCTGTCGCTGAATGTATCCTCACAGTATCCCTAAAAACCCTTCTAGTAGCACCCTCATTTTTATCCTCCTCTCTAAACCCTAAAATAAAAGGTCAACTGACCTATTAAGGAACCATCCATAACCTTGAAAAGGAATATTGATTTAAGCAAAGGACGAGCTTCCTCTGTAAACTGGCAGTAGGAAACCATAGCAAATGGAAATAAAAACAACAGGAATACAGTACAAGATGACACACATGCGGTTCTCAACTTCTCAATAAAGTGTTAACAGACTGTAAATTTCACAAGAAAATAAGAAACCAAGCAATAATTTATATTCAACAAGACCTACAACATTAATTGTAATAAACAATAGGAATATTTAATAATAAACAAATAGGAATATTTTGAGAGAGACCAGGCTTTATTCAAACATGAACCACAAGAGGAATTAATGATGAAGAAAATAAGTGGGATAATTCCAGGGATAACAAGAAACACATTGGAAATCATAATGCCGCAACATTCTTGCTCTGCAGAAGCCACAACAGTGATCAGAACACAGAAGTGATCGTGAATTTGCAAGTTAAGATGTACAAACGTGACTCTCGTTTGAAACATCAGATTTATGCACTAGACTCTAGCAGTCATAGAACCCACCTAGGGGAGTTTTAGATGCATTAAAATAAAGAGAAATGTGCCTTAAAAGGACCTTTTCTTGAAATCGATAGGCCTGAGTTTATTTTAGCAGGGATCAAAATCACACCCCTTCCCAAAGGATTAACTAGAAATTTAGTTGTAAACTCTCTATGTTTTTGTTAGCAAAAATTTATATATAATTTTTCATTTCCACAACAAAGTTTTTCATCGCTAAAAAAAAAGGGGGGTTTTCATGACATACAAATGATATCTCAAAAAATATATATACTTATTGAGCTTTTCTTCAAGGATTTTGAAAGTAATTTTATTTGATCTGAGAAATGTTTGCTTTCTATATGGTACCAAATTCGATTTTATATTAAAATTTTAAAATTTATATTCCAAAAATATGGTTTCCAAAATTTGGAACAAACAGAATTCCCAAGACCAACTGCTAAACAAGTAACAGAAACCATACAAGATATATGCAATAAACTAAGTAACATCTGAGAGGTAAAAGGAAAATACAATAGAAAAAAAGGTATAGCATGTACCTCTCCCTACTCCCAAAGGAAGATGTTCTGCCACTGGCAGATCGCCTTCCCCCAATCAACCAATCGTCATTGCTGTTTCTGTCTCTAGGGCTTCGGGACAAGTTATCTGACTTAAAGCTCCTGCCACCACGACGATATCCACCTTCATCATCAGAACTCCAACCACCTCGGCCACCACGTCCACCAAAACTTCTGCTAGATCCTCCTCTGTAACTAGATCTGGAACCTCTATATGAATTTGAAAACCTTCCATAATTGTCACTTCGTGGACCATCATCTTGCAATTCAGGCAACTGCAAAATGGAATAATGACAATAAGTTGATTGGGTCAATCCATAATTAGGTTCTAAGGGAAGCAAAATTTGAAAAAGAATGGAAAACAAACAAAAAGGAAAACAGGAACTTTATCAGATTGCATGACCTCATAAATATTAAGGGAACCAGAATTTGTTTTAAATAAAATATTAAAAGAACAACAAGGTTACTTTAGAGATCTTGGCCAAGGAATTTCCAGGGGGAATCTCCTTGCTCAGTAACTCCTTTGCAATTTCCTCGGGTAAGTCAAAAACAGCTCCCTGGACCTGAAATAAGCACGTAAAAATTAACCAGTGAAAGACTACCTGTTGGTCATGAAATATACCTAGATAAAACCCTACATCAACTTTGAAATATAAACCAAAAACGAAAGTTTTAGACATGGATGCATTTCAGCTAAAAATAAAATTTAAAGACCCCTAACTAAACAAAGCAAAAGCATCATTATGAAATCTCTGTGGACTATATTATAAATAAAGAAAAAAAATCTGGACAAGATCCCCTGAAGTAATACTGTCATTAATTAACTGCTTATGATAATTACATACATTACAAGCTATGTAACTTTATAAAATGTTAGGAGTACAGAAAATTTATAAAATACCATGTTGAACCTTTGTCTATAGTTTTCTCCGAGTCAATCTTGAGGATACATCTAAGATCTAACACTTTTACAGATGTTTACAACCCACAACCATCTCAACATCAATTTCTTCCAACCTCATATTTTGTTAAAGTTAATTCAATGGAACAGACCAAATCGTGATAATGATTTCCAGATAACAAAAACTTAAGGTTTTGAAGAAAAGATATCAGAAGATAACAAATTTCATACTTTTAACTAGGCCATGTATGCATACTAATATATTTCTAACTAGCATATAACATGTTATTTTGAAGTACTTCAATCAAGAGAGATTAAAGGAGTTCTCATACAAAAAAGGCTGTATAATCACAGGCTAAAATTCTGAAGTAAAGTTTGTGGAAAATGCTACTCCATGGCATAAAAACCCACCCTCTCATCAGCAATCAAGGAGATTTTTCCAACTTCATCTGCTGCAGCGGGACAAATATCAGAAAGGAAACCCATGACAGATCTTGCTGACAAGTACCCTCTTGATAATCCAGGATCACGTTTTAGTTGCAGTGTAACCCAACCCTGCAGTGCAAAATATTCCGGATAAGCTTTTCCAAAATACATAGCAATATAAATACAAAAAAAAAAAAGAGTTACCATTGAGATCTGCCTAGAGGATGACTGACTAGCATAACTATAATAAGAGACTGTATGCTGTAAGATGATTGAATAAAATATGGAGATAATCAAGTTTCTAAAGCAAAAAACTTTTAATATAAAATTCTAATGCCTCTCCTGAACCTCTCCTATACATTTTCTAAGTTATGGAGTAAGAGTGGGGAAAACTTAAAATGGCACTATGGGAGAATGAGTTTGAAAATTATCAAGAAATAGAAGGTGCATTATTGATCACTTTGGCAAGTTGAAAAGGCAGAATATAAAATGATCTAAAAGGGAAACTGAAACTAATACACTAATACAGTTATGGGCAGCTAATCATGATATACACAGCACATAATTCACTCTTTTTACCTGTTCATGACTGATAAGAGATCGAGATGAAGGGGGCTGAGAGAAACCACTTAAATGTGCCAATGCAGCGGCAAGAGCATCATTTCCTTTTTCCTCTATCATTTTTTGTGCAGTTGGGAGGAAAAACTGTATTGATTCTTGATGCACAGCCTGCAGTGTAGCAATAACTTGCTCGGCAGAAGATTCCAGCACTTCTCCTATTTGGGGTGGAGTAATAAACTCAAACCTACATCCAACATCACGTTCAAGGGACCTGACGGTTCTACGTTGGTTCCCAGTAAACATTAGAATAGTATTCCCTTCCTTTCCAGCACGCCCAGTACGACCAGAGCGATGAACAAAAGTTTCAGGATCGTTCGGCAATTCATAATGAATAATCTGCGAAATAGAAAAAAGAACAAAGGATTTTATTCATCTTAAAAGATTCCATAGCAATAATCCAAAAATAAAGGATGAGAGGTCCAAAAAATGCATTTAAAAAATTTAATGGTCAAACAGAGGATAGCTTTCAAACAAATTAATTTATTTGCACACTAGCAACAAGTACAGTCAGAAGCTAACAGGCTTTGTTTTAGGCACTAAAAGCTTACAGACAGTACCTGTTGTGCACAGCATCACAATCACATTGCGCTTCTAGTTTAAGAGTTATTGTGCCTAAGGAAAATGGAAAGAAAGTGAGGGGAAAATTTTCCTTTTAGCCAAGATTTTGTGTTTATGCGAACTTCCTTCCAGATCCTCACATAAATACAAAAAATAATAGGAAGAAATATTTTCCAAATTGTTGGAAGCTATTTCCCAGGTTGTTTGCACAACCACCAGTGTTTCAGAGTCAAATGGAAATTATTCTCCACTGCATGTCTTAACTTTGACATCAGATTTGGTATCCTACCACTTTCTGAGGCATTTACAGACCCAAGTAAGAAAATAGTAGTAATAATTTGAAGATTATACAGAGTAAAGTGATTACAGCTCAATGCAATGAAAATTTATTATTGAAGTGCTCCAAGGCAGTATCATGGTAACTCTTTCTGGAAGTAGAAGTTTTCAAGATAACATGCATCTATATAATCAAAAGGTAAGAAATAGTTTTGTTAACTTACATACTGTATACCATACTGTCATAAAAGGCACAGCTTGAAGGAATACATGGAACATAAGCCAAAATTAAAGATATCTACGTATGCCTACCAGATCAACATTAGGTATATCAAGACCACGTGCTGCAACATCAGTTGCAACAAGCACAGTGAACTTCCCTTGACGAAAACCATATAGTGTTCTCTCCCTTTGGTGTTGAGATATATCTCCATGCAGAGCCTCAGAAGCTATACTATTAGTTAAGGCCAGTGACACCTCATCAGCATCCCTCTTTGTCTGTGTGAAAACGATAGTTTTTCCACCCTTTGCATAAACCTAAATAAGCCCAATGCAGATCAGCATCATGCTTGAAAAATCTCAAACACACTTCAGCCAATTATCAAGACATGTACAAATAATTCACAAAGTCAGTATATATACAACTGAGACAGCTCTGAATTTGAGTTTATTCCATGAAATGAACATATAACATTTGAAAATGAAGGAAAGCATAAAATGCCTGAAAAAACTAATATTTTTTTGTTTTTTTTGTTTAAATTGTTAAACGAGGGTGAATTAATGGATCCAGCTTTCCCCTTGAAAACTAATTATATCAAATACCAGCCTCTTCTGCTGCCCATTCTGTTACCTTGAACTCAAAGTGTTCTTTATAAGGTCTTTAGTCATTCTAATTTGAAGGAGTATTATTTAAATTAACCATTTCAAAAAATGTATGACAAAGAGGAAGTGACGTGGGGAGGGGAGTCACAAAAGGCAAGTGCCTCCAACATAGTTATTCTAAAATCTAAACGTACCGTTACAAGGTCACTAAGGATGGTTCGTTTTGACGTTGCAGTAGTTGGTAGTGCATAGAGTTTGATACCTTCAGCTAGCTTTTCATCTTGTTCACCAACCTGCACATAAAATGTAAACATGAATTGTGAAGCAAAGCTGTATAGATGGAACAAAAATGGTTGATGAATTTGAACAAAAAATTAGCAACATACAGATATTGCAACAGAAAGATTATGTATAGATGGAAAAAGATGTAAAATAGCCAAGTGATTACTGATGGTTAATTATAAAAAAAGAAGAGATTGTCCCTGGCCGTAAGTGCAAGTCTAGAATCAGTTTTTATAACTTGGATAACCCTGACACAACTAAATTATTTAAGATTGTCATTAATTTATTAAGCTTTCTGTAGAATTTCAAAGATAAACATGAATAGATATTATAACTGCTTTTAAAGTAGGTGAAGATCACATAGACAGATTTTTTTTTTAAAAAGCTTATCAGATAAATGCAAGAAGAGTAAATTGCAAAATAAGAAAAGAAGGGGGCAGAGGCAAAGCCAAGTGGAGACTCGTGAAGTCTTAGACCCTACAAGACTTTTGCAAAAAAAAAAGAAGTATTGGACTGATATGAAATTTGTCCACAAAAATCATCCAAAATCCTATTCCACAACACAGTCAACACAACAACACTCTCGTCTCTCTCTCTCACTCCTGCGCAGCCATCACCCATCAGCAAAGCCTCTCCTCCTCCTCCCGTAGTTTGCTGGGCACAACCTCCTCCTCCTCACTCCTCCTCCTACCGACATAGGCTGCACAACCTCCTCCACTCCTCGGAGAAGTCTCAAAAGGTATGATTTTAAATATTTTGTCAAACTAACTTTAGATTATTGGTTCTCATCCTAACTTCTTTTGTTTTACCCCATTAATAAGTTAATGATCAAAATTTGTCGTTTTTATCATACATGATATTAAACTCCGTTTTTTTTTAAAAATGTGGGAGGAATATTCTCTCTCTTCCGAATTTGGTTTCTATGTTGTAAATTTTAAATTCCTCAGTTGTGTATCCCTATTTATATGTGTGATAACCATATTTCCAATTTTGTAGTCGTTCTCCTTACAACTACAACAATTTTCCTTTTTTTTCAGTTTTTTTTTCATTTAATACTATTAACTTTGTTGTAATTCATAGATCTACAATTCTATTTTTAATGGTACTAGAAATCTTTTTAGTGTTACTAGAAATGAAAATTATACAAGATCAATTTCCAAAATATAAATTACACAATAGAAGAAAATCTAGTGTATAAAACCTAAAAAATACACTAAAATAATACCTAATCAAAGTTGAAATATTTGTTAACACTAAAATTCTCAAATGAATTTAAATCAAAACAAAAATAATAATCCAACAATAATTGCACCTAAAACCTAAAGCTAAACCAAAAAAAAATCATAACACTGAAACTAACATTGAATAGTGCCTCTAAATTACTGAAACTAACATGGGCTTATGTTTGTTTGGAACATTTATAGAAGTACTATATTTATTAGTAGCCTTCATTAAATTGAATTCCTAACTTCACCACTGGAAGGGGGTAGACAAGAAAAGGAAGAACCAGGCTAGCAATAGTGCAAAACTGATACATAGCAAGTCTTTATCCTGAACTTGTATAGTCTATATCCATGATTACTGATGTAGATGGAAAAAAATAATATAGATAAAAGCACGTTGGGCATGCCAATTGCCAACCACTGTAATTTTAAAAGACAGGAATGAAGTCAAATGATAGATGTTCACCAAGTCAATAGTCAAAGGATTGTCCAGGTACTTCCTTGCCAATTTCTTCACCCAACCAGGCATTGTTGCCGAAAAAAGCATGCTCTGTCGTTCTGTAGGCAATTTTTCTAGAATGACTTCTACATCTTCTTCGAAACCAACAGCAAGCATCTGGTCAGCTTCATCAAGGACCAAGTATTGTACTTCACCCAACTGAAGACTGTTGCCATTGATTAGGTCAATAATCCTGCCAGGGGTTCCTACTACCACATCAACACCACGTGAAAGTGTATTCTGTTGAGTAGTGTAAGAAACTCCTCCGTAGACGCAGACTGTGTTAAGATAAGGAGCTGATTGCTTTATTTCCTTTTCCACCTGCTTGGCTAACTCCCTCGTAGGTGCTAGAACAAGGACACGAGGAAGGCGTCCAGATCGTCTGCTAAAAAGAAGAAAAATGTAAACAAGATACCCATACTTGTGTTATAACTATTTGAATATGAATAAGAAATCACCTTGAAATGTTCCTCCCTTCATTATCTATGGTAAGACGCTTAATGATAGGAATTCCAAATGCCAGTGTTTTCCCTGTTCCAGTTTTTGCCCGTGCAATAAGATCTCGGCCTTCAAGTGCTGGTACAAGGACAGCCCTCTACAAAAACAGCATATGGAGAAGAGTAAGGAGAAAAATAATGATTGACAAAAAAAAGGTTCCTCAACTATAGCCAGCGTGGTAGAGCTTGATTCAAGTAAAGAAGTTATAACAAGACAACACGGAATCAATACAAGATATTTGGAATTGTTGGGTTGTTAAGTATATTGTATAATATTTTTTTGTAACAGGACTCGGATCCTCCAGTGACCCAGATCCACTCCATGTATTTTTCATATAAAAAGGCCATCCATTGTCATATATAGACGAGGAAATTTTTCCTAATCTTGCTTCTATCTCTGCTGATACTGAGCCATCTACTTTTATGCAAGCTCAGTCTTCTCACAATTGGATAGAAGCAATGAAGACTGAATTGCAAGCTTTGGAAAACAATGATACTTGGGACTTAGTCAATTTACCTAATGGTAAAAAACCAATTGGGTGTAAATAGGTTTATAAAATTAAATATAAGGCTGATGAAATTATAGAGAGATACAAAACTAGACTAGTTGCTAAAAGGTACACTCAAGAAGAGAATTTTGATTACAATGAAACCTTTACTCCTGTTATTAAGCTAGTTACTGTTCGTATTTTATTAGCTATTGCTGCTGCTAAAAATCGGATTGTTCATCAATTAGATGTTAATAATGCTTTTTTACATGGTGATTTGGAGAAGGTTTATATGTCATTACTCCAAGGGCTTCCTAAACAGGGGGAGAATATTGTTTGTAGACTTAAAAAATCTCTTTATGACTTAAAACATGCCTCTCGCAACTGGTATCATAAACTTTCTAAAGTCCTTTTTGATGATGGTTTTATTCAATCTAAAGCTGATTACTCTCTTTTTACTAAGAGAAATGGTGCATCATTCACTTCTGTGCTTGTATATGTGGATGCTATTTTAATTTCAAGAAATGATGAGAAATCTATTACCAACTTAGAGGTTTTCTTGCATAATCATTTTAAGTTGAAAGATTTGAGACCTCTTAAATACTTTCTTGGCATTGAAGTATCAAGGTCTAATAAAGGTATTTACATTTCTCAATGTAAATATGCATTGGATCTTTTAAAGGATGCAGGCCTTTTGGGTACCAAATCTGTGTCTACTCCTATGGATCCAAACATTCCTTTGCATTATAGTAGTCCTCTTATTCCTAATACTACTTCTTATAGACGATTGATTAGCAGATTGATTAATCTTATTGTTACAAGGCTTGACATATCTTTTTCAGTTCAATGTCTTAGTCAATTTTTGTCTAATCCTATTGAATTGCATCATCAGGTAGCACTTAGGATTTTGAAATACCTGAAACGTTCTCCTGGACAAGGTTTGCTCTTTTCTAGAAATAATTCTTTTAAATTGCAAGCTTATTGTGATGCTAGATGACCTTTGACCAAACGATCTATTACTGGGTTTTACATATTTTTGGATTCTTTGGTTTTTTGGAAATCCAAGAAACAAACCACTATATCTAGGTCTTCTGTTAAATCTGAATACAGGGCAATGACAACTACATCTTGTGAACTTACCTGGATGCTTAGTCTTCTTACTGATTTTAATATTCCTCAAATTCAGCCTGTTGATTTCTTTTGTGATAATATGGCTGCCATACACATAGTTAAAAATCCAATTTATCATGAACAAACTAAACATATTGAACTTGATTGCCATCTAGTTCGTGAGAAAATTCAGAAAGGTATTATTTGACCAAGTTTTATTTCTTCTAAGTTGTAACTTGCTGATTTGTTTACTAAGCCTTTAGGAAGAGATGTATTTGGTTTCTTGTTAGGCAAATTGGGAGTCCTTGACATCTACTCTCCAGTTTGAGGGGGAGTGTTAAGTATATTGTATAATGTTTTTTTGTAACCGGACTCGGATCCTCCGGTGACCCGGATCTACTCCATGTATTTTTCATATAAAAGGGCCATCCACTGTCATGTATAGATGCAGAAATTTTTCCTTATCATGGGTAAAACCAGACCATGAATTTACCGACTAAGGAACAAATAAATGGTAAAGGAACCACGACCCAAGAACATAAAATACTAAAAATTGATGCCTTAATAGATAAGAATCTCATGGAAGGTGACAAACAACCCAAATAGCAGGATGAGAACATGTGCCAGTGGAGACATGGAAAATTATATGAGATATCAAGAGTGAAAGTAAAACTTGAGTGGGTGAGCCTCTCAGCAATCAGCTCCAACACCTTTTTTTTTTGTTACATAATTTAGTAGGATAAACCTATATGCTATGCACTAATGTCGGTAGTCAAGTATGTTATTATATAGAAACGGAACAAGACAGCTTTTCAACGAGAACAAAACTATCGTCTGCAAAATAACTCCGGCAAAATGTCGAAACTTTTCATCATCTAAATTCATACTTTTTCTATCTAATAATAAAGGAGAATCCTTTATTAAACAATGAACACGGAACAAAGTGGTAGAAAAGGATTAAAAACAAACAAAGAGGTCAGAAATAAACCTGAATAGGGAAAAGATGCGTAATCCCCCGTTTCTGAAGCGACTCCACCAGCGGCTGCGGCAGCCCCAAGCTAGCAATAGCAAGAACATCCTCTCCGTCACCATCACCACCAACACCATCCTCCTCATCCTCGTCCTCCTCAAACTCCCCATACTCCTCTTCCTCATCCTCCACCGCAGACTTCCCAAGCCTCCCGCCAAGCCCCTTGAACGCCTCCTCGCTGAGCACCGAGTTCAGCGTCGCAATGGCCGACACAACGAACAACGACGCCCCCGGCCTCGAGCTCCTCAGCGACACCGCCCTCACCCCCGGGAACTGGGCGGGGGTCTCCCTCCGGGAGACGTCGAGGGACGGGGTCTGGTAGAGAGAGGAGACGCCCACGATGGAGGCCATGGGTGGGCGCTAGGGTTTAGGGAGGGGAGAAGAAGAGGTGGGAAATGGGAGGGGAGGGAGAAGAGAAGAACGGAGAAGGGAAGAGAAGCGGAGTGGAGTGGAAGATGATAGAAAAAGGGAGGAAGAGGAGGATAAGGTAATAAGACGGTTTTGTGAAGGAACGGATGGTCCTATGGAGCTCCACCTCGATGGCGGGGGTTTTGGTGGATTGGGGTTTATATACGGGTGGAAGGAAGGTTTTGATGGCAAGATATTGTTTTGTTCTTTTGGTGTAAAAAGGGAGAGAAGGGATGAGATGGAGAATACATTTCTGTTTGTGGCATGAATGAGGTGGGATCTTGAATATTAGTGGAGGTAATGCGAGTAGGGAACTAGTGAACCACGTTGTGGGTGCTTGATATGGCCTAGTTTTGGCCTTCCATTTGTCGCCGAGAGGAATGGCAAGTGAAGTAAGTCTTGCTAACCTTTGTTGTTTGGATTATTATTATTATTATTATTATTATTATTATTATTATTATTATTATTATTATTATTATTATTATTATTGTTACATTTTAGCAAGAAGACCAAACAAATCAAAGAGAAAATTAATGATTTAGCAGTGATGTGATTGAGGCTCCGGTAGGTAAGGATTTTGACGATGGTATAGGATTTTTCTCTGTTTTTTCTATATTTTGAAACATCATCCATCATCTCTATATATATAACAAGTATTTTTTAATCGTTACCCCCCTCCATCCCAATCCACTTCCTTGATTTCCGACATCATCATCAACAGTCGTTACTCGATCGTAGTCTTTGTTGATCATCTTCCAGCAACTCCCACTTGGTCACGAAGACTAAACATTATATTACTTTATACACTCTCATTATTCATGAGAAGTATAAATTATTTTCCTTTCTCATTATTCATGAAAAGTACAAATTTTCATTTCTATTCTCATTATTCATGATAATGTTTTGTATTTCCATTACCTATGGAGAAATTCCTTAGTCTCATCAAGTTTACAAACTTGATAAACTTTTTCGTTAGAATCCCTTTTGTCAAAGGATCAGTAATCATATCATCTGTGAAAATATAACTTACTTTTATTTCTCCTTTTTTCCACAATATCACGAATATAATGATATTGTATCTCAATATGTTTTCCTTTTGAACTATTAGCACCACTATTTATAAGATTGCTTGTAGCTTGGTTGTCACAATATATATCTATTGAACCATTTATCAAATTAAGATTTAAATCATTCAAAAACCCTTTTATCCAAACAGCATGTGTGGTTGCTGTACTGCAGGCAATATATTCAGCTTCTTATGTGTATTTGGTTATACAACTCTACTTTTTACTATCCCAAGACACAACACCACTTCCAAAGATGAACAAATGTTCCAATGTGGACTTTCCATCATTTTTGTCACCACCAAAGTCTACATCAGAATAATCAAGTACTTCAAGCTCATTCGCCTGATAAGTAAGCTTGTGGTGCAAAATTTCTTTTATGTATTTCATTATTCTTTTAACAGCTTTCCAATGTGTCGTTCTGGGGTTGCTTTGGTATCTACTTACCAAACTTATAGAATATGTCAAATCTGGTCTAATACACAACACTACATACATCAAACTTCCAACCGTTTGGACATATGGTACTTTCAAAGGTTATTTTCCCTTTTCAAGACATTGGTCTTTACTTAACATTTTCCTAAAAACATATGGTGTAGGAATTGAAGAACAATTTTCCTATTTCAAACTTTTTTAGTACAATACGTAAGTATCTTTCCTGATTTATACTCAGTGTTCTAGATTTCTGCTCCCTTAGATTCTGAATTCCAAGAACATAATATGCTTCTCCCATGTCCTTCATTTCAAATTTCAAGTTAAGTTTTACCTTTGTTTTATTCAACAAGTCAATGTCATTTCCGGCAAGCAAAATACCATCCATATACAATGATAATATCACAAACTTGCTCTTACTTTTCCTAACATATACACAATAATCTAAGCTATTTGAAACAAATCCCATCTTGACAATTATATCATGGAACTTGTGATACCATTGTCTAGATACTTATTTCAAACTATATATTGATTTATTTAGCTTACACACTTTGTCTTCATATCCTCCTACCTGAAATCCTTCAGGTTGTGACATGTAGATTTCTTCCTGCAAATCCTCATTTAGAAATGCAGTTTTTACATTCATGATGTAATTCCAAATCTAAATGTGCAACAATAGCCAATATTATTCTTACAAATGCAAACTTAGCCATAGATGAATAAGTTTCCTGAAATCAATTCCTGACTTTTGTGTATAACATTTAGCAACTAACTGGGCCTTATATTTATCAATAGACACATCAATCTTTAACTTTTTCCGGAATATCCATTTGCATCCTATGGTCTTTCTTCCTTCAGGTAAATCACACAATTCTCATACTTGATTCCTTTTCAGGGAATTAATCTCATCATCCATAACTTCAAGCCATAAATCCTTTTCATGAGATTCAATGATATCTTTATATGTCATGGGTTTTCATGTGTTTTTCCTCCATATCTACTAATAAACAAGAAAGCTCACAAGAATACAAATGATAATCATCTATCCATGTTGGTTGATGTCTCATTCTTTTGTTGCTAATAGGTTCTATCGGTTCTCCATTCCTATTTATAGTTTCATTATTTTCATTTATAGGTTCATTTTGGTTATCCCCCACAATTTCCATAAGTTCAATTATATTTTCCATATTTTGTTCTTCTTTTACCATAAGGTTTTGTTCCTAGACATCATTGAAATAATCATTACCCACTACAAGTAGTGGTTTCATTTCTTTCTCATTTTCTTCCTTTTCATCTAAATTTTCTAGAAAAGTCGCATCTCTATATTCAATGATTCTCTTATTTTTATGGTAAAATTTATAACCAAAAGAATTCTCACAATAACCTATAAATCTACATTTAAGTGTTCTACATTCCAACTTATCCCTTAATTATCTAGGAATAAGTACATGGGCTATAGATCCCTATTTCCTTAAATAATGTAAATTGGGCTTAATTCCAGTCCACAACTCATAAGGTGTGTTAGGTACAGATTTAGAGGGTATTATGTTTAATACATGATTTTCTGTAAGCAAAGCTTCTTCCCAAAAAGTTTTAAAGAGATCCGAATGTGAAAACATACTTTTGACAGAATTCATCAGAGTACTGTTTTTTTCTTTCCGTCACTGTAACACTCGTAAAATTCATTTTATAATTATTTACATTTTATGAATTTTATTCCTAGACGGGTGTTACTGTTTCGAGGCCCGTTGTGTGGTCTTATGCTTTTGGGCTTGGGCCTCGTGGGCTGGCCTCTGTTTGCGTGTCCCTGTGCGTGGTTGGCACTGTGCTTGTGGGACCCGGGTGTGGGTCCATGTGGGGCCCAGGTGTGGGGTCCACGTGGGGCCCGCGTTCGTGGGCCATTGGTTGTGGCTGGTGGTTGGGCGGAGTGGTTGGTTGCTCGTGCGGTGTGTTGGTGGTTGAGATGTGCATGTGAGCACGTTCTCAGCTATTGCGGTTGCAAGCTTTATAAGCCGCACAGCACTCCTCCGCTGCTCATCGCCGTTTTCTTCTTCTTTCCTCCTCCCCCGGCGCGCACTTCTCCTTCCCCACCCTTTTTCCCTTCCTCCCCACTCCTCCTTCTCTGTCCCTTCTCCTTCCACTCGTCTCCCCTGTCTTTCCCCTGCATCGCGCACCGAGAGAAAGAGAGAGATTGAGGGAGCGAAGCAGAGGGTTGTGGCGACCCACGGTGGTGTGTGAAGCTTGGGTGGAGCGTCCTTGAGGCTGTGGAGTGCTTCCGTGGCCGTGGTTTCGCCGGAGTCAACCGGAGATCGCTGGACGCATTTTTAGGTACGCATCTCCACCTCATGTAATAGAGAGTATGGAATTGGTAGAAAATGCTAGGATTGCATGTAATCTAGGTAAATTTATATTCATGGAATTTATTGTGATTTTATGAATTCATGGAATTTATTGTGATTTTATGAAAATTTATGGCAATTTTATTGGCATTTATGATGGTTGGTGCGTTTTGGGTCATTTTGACCCTTCAGCCTTTCCGATTTTATATCTTAATGCATGGTGAATGGATTTTAGTTTTGTTTGTTGGGTTTTGGAGTAAACTCGAGGGTTTACACTTTATGTTCTATGCAAGATTTTTAGTGTTTGTTTAGGGGGTCCGATCGGAGGTCCCAGTTGAGGCGATTTCGGACGGTAGGGTTTGGGTCGTTTTCTGGTTTCGCAGAATTTGACATACCGAAATGGAAACGGCATACCGAATCAATGGATTTCGGTATAACGATTCCGTTCGACATACCGTTTTTATATCAGTTTAGGTCCTCTGGTCGAAGTTCGATCGTCCAATTTTGAACGGTATACCGAATTTGGCCTGAGTGTTGACCGTTGACCTGATTCGGTCGATCGATCCAAATCAGCCTACCGAACCAGGGGTTTTGCCCAAATGTGCTTATAAAATGTGTTTTCCGAGGGCTTTCTGGATTACCGTATTTTGCCCCTGTAAGATGGGATTGTGGATTGTGTCGTCGGGATCAGAGAATGTGACGACATTCTCAAGTGGTCGAGCACGACTCCCTGGTTGAGGTCGAGGGCCGAGATACCTAAGGCTGAGGGGCGTCGAGTCCTGGATGTATGAGACTCCTTGACTGTCATCTCGAGGCTAGGGTTGTAGTCCGCGGGTTGAGGTGTCTTATGGCATGACGGGGAGGTATAATACTCCTGTTGTCGCTGTGAGCACTGAGGCTCGGGTCGTCGTCGGGTGTGGAGGTATGACACTTCCTCCTGAGCACTGTGTGTGAAGGCCGCCGTGAGGAGGCGTACCCTGTGGTGGCCAATGCAGGTGGGACACGCGCCCCGTAGCTGGTAGCGTCCTGAGAGACAGGACAACCATCCCAGGGAGGGGTTGGCTTTGTGAGGGCTCTTTAGGTGGGAGAATCGCGGGACGACGCGGCTCCTGCACAGGGTGGCACGTCGTAGCAGTGTAGACGCCGTTAGTGGCTCTTCGGTGGACTGCTTGTGGCCAGAGTTAGGTTGCCTGGTGCCGGGCTTCCTGACTCACTGTGTGTAGTTTTGGCCATTAAGGGCATTTGCTTGTGACTTTGGGCTAATAGAGCATTGGTTTGTGGCTTTGGCCGGTGTGGGCCTTGTTTATGAGGTTTTGAGAAAAGGTTTGAGAAATGAATTTAAAAAGGGAAATTAATAATAGTTTTGTTTTCCGTGGTTTTCCTTGGGGTGAGTATTGGGTGACTTTGGCTTCTGGAAAGTGGCATTTGCTTCTTCTAAATTTGTTTCATGATGTTTCCGGCTAACCATGATTACTTACTCAATTCCCAACCTAGCTGGTAATTCAGTGAGCTGAAGTGGGGTTGACCTTAGAGATGTGGTGACTATATCAAAACAATGTGGCAAACTATTTAATATGGTTGCTATCTGCAGTTTTTCAGGTATAAGAGTTCCTACAGTGGCTAAATCCTTTGCTATAACAATCATATTATTAACATACTCTACTATATTTTGTTCCTCAAACATTTTGCTAAAGTGATATTTCTGAAGGAGAAGTTGTGTGTTCATTTCAGTTGTTTTATCATATTTCTCCTTCAAGGCATTCCACAAAGTGTATGCAGTGTTGCACGTTTCAAAATACTTTATTAAACTATCCTCTATAAATATGAACATATGCCTCTTAACTTTCTTATCTTCTATTTTCCATTTTTCTAATTTTTTAACTTCCACTTCAGAAGCGTCTGCATTTATTTCCGGAAGATTAGATTCAATAACATGTTCCAAATTGTCATATACTAATGTATAACTAATTTTCCTAAGCCACATCCCATAGTTTAACTCCATTCAATTTCTCAACTTTTGCCAATTCAGTTGTGATCAACTTGGTAGCCATGCTTTTAATTCTACAATAAATATAATGTATTATCAATTTAAAATCTACCTAACAATACCTTATCTTGCAACAAGTTCTTAATTACATATATATATATAAAACAAGACAATCAAAAAATATATAATAAAACTCTAAATAGGAACACTAGAAAATAACAAGTACACTCTAATAAGATTTATACAAAAAAAAAAAAATAGTAAAAATAAAATTCTAAATATGACAGTAAAGTTTTGGTTCCCATTGATTTTAATTAAATTATTTATTTTAATCACTGAAACATAAGATAGGCATGCACCATTAAATGAAATCATAAAACAAAATCACCCCCTTATTAAAACATATGCAACAACCAATTAAGAATAATAACTAAGGAAGATAGATAATCAACGGTTAATATGTTTGATTAACCTAAAATAGTATAACAAACAGTAACAGGATATGATGCGGCAATAAAAAAAATAGTAGAGAAAGCTACCGGCCAAATCCAAACTAAATGACATGCAAACCAATGATTCACGTGATGCCAATAGCAGAAAGTACAATAGTCCTTAAAATAAAATATGCATGTATATAGATAGGTGTGCGAACAAATAACATATATGCTACCTCTCTCGAGTAAATAAAAAAAAATGAAAAGCAAACAGGAGATGTTCAAAATAAAATGCACTAAGACCTAATCAAAAAAAAAAAAAAATGAAACATGAAAGGAGGAGAATAGAGGGGCGAACTCACGAGAGGGAGAGGGTGTCGATCCTGAAGGAGCAACAACAGCTCGAGGGGGAACCAACCAGTGAGTGCGTGAAGGAGGACGGCCAGGCCGAGCGAACGGTGATGGCAACACGAGGGATCATGCAGTGTTTGGGGCAGACACACGAATCGGTGGAGATCATACACGGAGGGGGGACGTCGACAGCAAGTGTGCACGAGGGCGACAACGACTATGCGAGTGGCGTAAGGCGGCGGAAGAGGAAGGGTACTCTGATACCACTTGATGGTTTAGCAGCGATGTGATTAGGGCTCTACTAGGTAAGGATTTCGGTGATGGTATAGGATTTTTTTTTCCTATTTTTTTTATGTTTTGAAACATCATCCATCACTTCTATATATAGGGAGTATTTTTTAACCATTACCCCCCTCCATCCCAATCCACTCCTTTGATTTCCAACACCATCATCGACAACTGTTACTCGATCGTGGTCTTCGTTGACCATCTCCCAACGAAAAGCTTGGTTGTTGTAGCTTTGCTTGTGGAAGTCAAAAGCTTGATGTGAGATTACAAATTATTAACTAGCACTGGTACTAAAAAGGTCTGATGGGCTACTTCAAAATTGGTTATAGCTTTTGTCGAAGTCTAATGTTTAGGTGAGCATTACAAAGTTCTAACCAATATAGGTAAGGCTAATTTGAACTTGGTGCTAGCTATGTTTCTTGAAGCCGAGGCTAATTTAAACTTGGCGATAGCTATGTTTCATGAAGTCTAGTATCTAAACTGTTAGAAATATATTTTGTTTTGATGATTATATCTGAACTAATGTATTTTTATATATTTTCATGAAAGAAGAAATCGCTTTACAAATGACATATTTAGTCAAAAGTTGAAGGTCATGATATATTGGAAATGTATTGGAAATGTATATGAATTATATTGGAAATGTATATGAGTTTTGTAAATTTAAGAAAGTATCAAAATCGACATACCGAAGAAAAAACGGTATACCGATTCAGTAAAAATCGGAATACAAAACGACACTCCGAAGTTGAAGATGAAGAAACCAAAATCGACATACCGAAGAAAAATAGCATACCGAAGCAGGAATAAACGACATATACAATGGAGTTCCGAAATACACAGTGATTGCAAATCTGAAGAAAAACGACATACTGGGAAGAAACAGAATACCGTTCCAGGAGATTTCGGTATATCGAAATTGCTCCGGCATATCGATTTGCCCGAGAATTGCAGATTAAAGACTGGTTTGGCATACCGATAATCAAAACGGTATACCGATCAGATAGCCGTTTTTTTTGCCCGTTTTCTAATCGTTAGACACTTGCTCTCAACGGTTCTTTGGCTATAAATAAGGCATCAATGCGTCTGGTTTAGACACACTTCATTGCGTTACTTGTACTCTTTTATATTCCCTGCTCAAATTGTGTTATTATTCTCCTCACAAGCAAGAGTGTACTTCAAGTGTAAAAGAGCTCTATGAGTGGGAAGTGTTTCGATTGTAAAGCTACAAGGGAGGCTCTAACTTCTTGGGGATAGAGAAGTGGGAAGAGCTTGGATTGTCCTGGTGGGATTGTGAACACAATTAAGTGTTGCATTTGTTTATATAAAGGGAAAATCTTAAGAGGGTCTTGAGGAGTGGACTAGACCGGGATTTGGCTGAACCACTATAAATAACTTGTATTCTCATTGTCTCTCATCTTCTTCATGTGCATGTGTAGTATAATTTTCAAACTTGTATAATTGTGATATAACTTATTGCTACATATTTCATTTTCTCAATAATTCATATAAAATTGGATAATTTTATATTAACAAATTAAAATTCTCTATTCACCCCTGTAGACACCCCGATTTTGAGGTGACCCCGGAGATGAGTGTCTTATGTTGCTTTGGATGCGATCAGCCCTTAAACCGAGCCCCAAACCCATTAGCCAGAACCCAAATCAGACATTTGTGAGCAGGGCTGGCGCACCAAGGTGGC
>JAMKQA010001492.1:0-19438 GCA_024699735.1 Posidonia australis | reverse complement strand
TTTAGCAGTTAAATCCTTCTCATCCAAATGATAGATGATTTGTCAAATTTTCATTGTGGCAAAATTACAACCAAAATTTCAAATGATCAATGGAGTGCCATAGAGGTTGTGTTGGAAAGAAGAGATTCAACTTGCTAGATGTATTTTGGCAGATAGATAAATGGAAGAATTGTTTCATCTGGTACTTTTTAGCCCATGTTATTGGTTACAGCAGGCTAATCCAAGGAATTTGAAAATTTCTTAACAATTAACTTTAATATATGCTAACATAATAACTTGATGTGAATGTGATGAATCACTGATAGATTCTATACTTGATCCTACCAATCATAAACAGTGTACATCAAACTTTGAATGGTAAATCAAAGTACCTAACTAATAAGTATCATGACACTAGATTATAATTTTTCACCATCTTAAAGTTAATATTTGGAGAAGGACTATCAAACATCAAGTGCCAGCCCCACATCACTGGACTATTTTTTTTCACCATCTTATCACATCATTGTTTGTAGAAGAAATTCTAGAGTTTTATGTCTTGATTCATACAACATGCTTTTTGAACATGAAGTCCACCTTCATCATTTATTAACATGATCATACAACATAAACTTTCATTTGGACAATGATGTGATAAATTTAATCTCACTTATTTTGAATCCTTGATGCATGCTATTTTTTAGAGTCCACAATAAGAGATAGTTGTATATACCAATCATAAATGCTACCATCCTTGGTCCAAGTGGATGAAGATATGGATGACAATGCATTTGATGAAATGGTTGAACAACTTTTTACTGACATGGTTGATTGGTATGAGGAGAATTGCCCTCTTAGGAACAGAGTAAACAGTACTGACTTTAATAGTGGTGATATTGTTAAGAACATGTTGATTGGCCATTGGAGGGTATGTTTCTATAGTTGTAGGTTGATTCCCATGGCTTTTATTAGTCTATGCGAAGTATTGAGAGGAAGGGGTCTTCTTCAAGATAGTAGATGGGTTTGTGTAGACGAACATATATTTTCTCCAAATTATAGCACATGACCATAAAAATCGTAGTTTGTAAGATAGTCTACAACACTTTGGTCAAACTATAAGCAAAAACTTCAATTGTGTAGTGAAGGCTATAATTATTTGGGCTTCCAACATGATGTGTCCAATGGAAAGTTTGAGCTTGACTATAAGGCACATCATTGAGCACATGGGAGGAAAAAACGTTCTATTTTTCAAAGAAGTTATTGGAGCTTTGGATGAAACACATGTTCATTGTAATGTATCAAAAAATGAGCAAATTACATATAAATGTGGTTGGAACCTGCATCATACAACTTAAAATGTGTTAAGTGTATATGACTTCTGCATGAGATTCATATTTGTATCAACATGTTGGAAGAGCATTGCAAATGATTGTAGGATCTTAAATCATGTCATATCAAACCCAGGCCACAACATTTCCCACCCCTTTGGAGGTTAGCATGCTTAAAACACTAAATCTAGAATCTTGATATTAAACAATAATTTTATCCTATGCTATTAACTAAACCCCTAAATTAAATGTACAGAGGCAAGTACTATCTAGTGAAAACTGGATATCCAGACAAAAAGGGCTACCTCACACCTTATCAAACTACACAGTATCACCTTTCACAATTCCAAACATTACAACCTAAAGGAAGAGAGGAACATTATGTTGGATAAATAACAATAGTAAAGCAAAAAAAGTGCAATACAAGGGCAAATTTTCATGACATTATTATTGAAAATCTAATAAAATGGCTTAGCAACAAACCTCATGCATAGAACAAGCAAGGACAAACAAAAGAGACAGAGTTTAGAAATCGTTCTCTCAAGGTTGAACTTTTGACCATCTGACTTTAAAGAGAGAGTTACCCCCATAAACCAGTGTGTTGAGTTGCTGTGCCTTTGTAATGACCCAAACCTTTGGTTGCATTTTAGCTAGCTATTTAGTTTAGATTTCATGGCCAGGCACAAATTGCAGGTGCAATTTGCACATGCAAATTGCAGGCGTAATTTGCTGGTGCATTTTTCTAGTGCAAATTGTAGGTGCAAAAAGTTTAGATTTCAGAACTTAAAACTTAAATTGCATTTTCGTAGATTTGATGTCGTGATCGAATTTCGGAAATTATATCAGGATTGTGGTGGTTAGTTGTTGTACCTAGGCAGCTGATCTCCTTTAACACGAGTCACATGAACAATAAGTGATTGTGTGGTTTGGTTCTGTACTCGTGACTTCATCCGTACTCCTTGTTTTTCTCTCCTTATAAGTAAAGTGATCAAGGGGAGAGGGAGGAGGGAAGAAGAGAAGGAGAGGGGAAGGAGAGGAAAGGAAAGAGAAGGAGTATGAGCCGCTACCTGCCTCCACCATAGTCGGGGATCGTCGTCGGTGGAGGTACACACTTCTAGACTCCTCCTTTATGCTTAGTTGATGTTGTGATTTGAATTTTCAAGCATTTGTAGTGATTTATCTTTAGATGAATACTATCATGAATAGTGAATGTCTAATTTGGATTTTGATATCTTGAGCTACATGCATCCAATTGTTGAGATTTTTGTCCCAAATGGAAGATCATCTCAAGATCTTCAATTTGGTATATTATAGGTGATTTTTTGGATGTGTGTGGTGAGATGGTGGTGATTCAAAGTTTCATATGAACAGTGTCATAACTAGTAACCATGAACTTTGATCCGTAATTTCTTGAGTCTTATTTATCAAATTCTTGTGATTTTTGTTCCAAATGAAAGATCATCTCGAGATCTTCATTTTGGAATATTATTTGTAATCTTTGGATGCATGTAGAGAAATCGATCGCGGTTTGAATTCTCAGATATAATGTAGTAGTGAATAGTAACAATGGATTTTGGTTGATGATTTCTAGAGTTGTGCTTAATGGATTTTGATGATTCTTGCTTCAAATTGTAAATTTCATTGAAATTTTCAGTTTAGTATATTGTTTGTAATTTTTAGGTGAAAAAAGAATTTTTAGTATAAAAATTTGATTATTGTTAAATGTGTCTTTATTATGACTGTTGGGTGGCTAGAGGAAGAAAGAGGTATTGTAGTATTTGGGTACTTTGCATTTTACTACTTAAGATTTATGAAAATTACTTTTAGGTCCTTAGTTTATATAAAATTTACATTTTAGTTCCTAAATTTTTATATAATTACTTCTTAATCCTTGAGTTTTGGGAAAATTATTGTTGGGTCATTGAACTTTGCGAAAATTACTTTTCAACCACTCAACGTTTAGGTTTCATTACTTTTAAGCCCTTAAATTTTGTGTAAATTGCATATAATCCCTTAAAGACTTTCTTTAGCAGTTTTTTATATAATTAGTGTTATATTAACACTATAAGTCACTCTGGCATAATGATAATTAGGTGAATCATTAGAGACAAGTTAGAGACTGTCTAAAATATATTAACAAGATCCCACTGAGTTTTAATTTTGCATAAAATCTATACAACCTAGAAATACTAGGCTTTTTCCTTTGATGCTTTAGATGGACTCTAGGGTTGATAATTGGCCCTAGATTTAGATGTTGGTTTAATTTTTGACGTAGTGCACTCGAATGGGTGTTCAATGGTACTATTTAGGTGTAGGTTGTATTCGTGTCTGGTTTTGTAAATCAAAAGGAACTCAAAACCATTGTTGGAATTTTGTGTAGTTCTTTTGGGTAGGTTTTACACCTAAAAGGTATTGTCGCTGTTTTGGGAGTTTTGTGAGTTTCAAATTGTAACGACCCCCAAGTCGCTGCTACTAAACCTAACTATAAATTTTCATTTAATCATTTGTTTTATCTTTATTATTAACCAACAATTACACTAATAATGCAACTAAGGCTAAATACTCTCAATAATAAAATAAAACCACTAAACAACAGAAATAAAACTAAACTAACACTCATCTAGATCCCCAATGTGTGGCGGCGTGACTCCTCCTATATGTACTAGCAACCAGCAGTTACTGTAACCATGCCGGCGACAGCTTCGAATGATTTTGACGCAAAAGGCCAAAATACACGAGGGATCGGCAAAGTCACGGCAAAAATAATAAAAATAAAAATGCAAATGCAGGAGTCGCCACCTAGTCTATTAAAATAGAAGACGAGGAAAACCATATAAAACATGCATATCATGCAATGGAAAAGAAGGTCATAAACCAGAAAAATGGGTAAGGATCCCTGTTACGCACGAGGAAGGTATTAGGCACTCTCATGCGCCCGATAAATCGGTCTTCTATTGGTTTCTCATTTGCTTATGAAATGTCGGCATTTCAGCCTTTGCTGTACGCCCGAGGGTGGTATGCCATGCCATGCTTGGTGTCTTATGTTAAATAAGGGTGCATGATGTGCAGGGTGTGTCCTAGTGCTCAGAAATATCGCTCTTATATCGGGTCAGGTATCGATGCAAAAGTATTTTGAGTGATTTATCATCCTTGCTTTGCTATATGCTAAATGCAATCTAACATGCATGGAAATGGCTAAAAATAGAGGTGTGCCTTCCTGATATGCCAAAGAAGAAAACCAGGAAAAATTCAGAAGCAAATCATGTCGAGAAACATGCTAAAAAACCGTATAAAAACCTGCTGTGTGCTACTGAAAACAGGCTGATGCACCTGTTTGGTGCGCCAGACTGGTACTCTAGTCTGGTGCGCCACCTAGGTGCTTCTATGTGGGCCAGAAAGATGTGTTGTAGGAAAATAGAAATCCATGCAATGCCAAATCGCATGAGAATGCATTCTGGAAAGTCATGCCATGTAAAACCCTTCGCAAAAACTTGGAAAATATGTCTTAAAAGTGAAAGAAATGCAAATGCAATGACCTGTGGACCTTGTGCTCAAGGGCTGGTAGCCTCACACAGGATCACATGCTAAATGAAAGATGCAGGATTCAGCCATGCCACTAGATCATTGGCTGATGCATAAGGTTCTCCATGTTGGAGTAAGGTGCAACCAGCCTACCAGATTCTGACCAAGGAATGATTATCCAAATGGGAAAAACAACTAGGAAACGATCTTGCTTTTAAACCGAAAACGTGCATGCAAAATCCTGGAACATAAAAGAGCAAGTGGTAAAAGAATCAGGTCCAAAATCATTCAGAAAGCCATGCAAACAGATATGCAAAAGTGAATGTTTTACTCTCTGACCAGTCTGGTGCTCCTAAATGGGGTGCCAGAGAGGTACGCTGGAGAGGTGCGCCATATAGGTGCTCCCCAGAAAATCTGGATCAGACTGCAATCTGGCCCAGAATAAAGATGGGTGATTTATTGCTAATGCAGGTTGATTCATGCGAGTGTTAAGAGTTAAAAGCATGATGGGATGCATCTGATCAAAGCTATCTTATCATCATTAAAACAAGATGACTAAATGGGTTCATGACAAGAACACATGCAAAATGCAAAGGATACAAACATGGAACAAGTAAACCCAATAAAACATGTAAATGATGATCATACCAAGAATATAATAAGGAAAAGATTGCTCATGCTGGCGATATTGTGCAGATTTTATGCTAGAAATAAATTAAACATGCTACAATCAAAAGTGTAGATTTGCTTGAAGAGCATCTTGCAAAGAGGATAAATAAATTCATCATTGAACCCTCATGAAGATATAGAAAAACCAGACCATATATGTGGAATTAATAGCATGCTTTATTTCATTGCAAAAGGACAAGAACTCTAAAGGAAAAGTGGGAAAGGGCCTACCTTGTCCGAGATGTTCCTTCAAGAAAGAAAAGAAAGACCCAAGATAAAAAGTTCCTTGATGCTTTGGAAGGGTTGAGAATATCTTTGGATGCAAGGCAAAGCTTGAGTGCTCAAGTGGATGGTTGTAGAATTCTGGAGAAGGCTAGTGCAGCTGTATGTCTCTATCTTTCAAGATGATCAGCCCTTTCAAATGGTTGCTTATGGGGTCTATATATAGGGATTTTCCATGGGTAACTCCTAGGACAACAAGGAGCCTCGTAGACGAAAAGCCTGGAAGATTCCGTGGCATATTCACTGGTAGAGGTAACAGCCATGGGAGGTGGAAAGCTAGCAGCCTGAGAAATGGTTGGGCGCCTGGTATGTGCGCCGTGTTGGTGTGCTATCTAGGTGTGCTACGTTGGTGTGCTAGGTAGATGTGCTAGCTAGGTGTGCTAGGTAGGTGTGCTAGGTAACTGTGCTAGGTAGGTGTGCTAGCTAGGTGCTCTCTCCTACTTGTCTAGATTTCTAATTAGGCTGTGGGCCTGCTATGGGTTTAGGATTGGTTTAACTAATAGGATTCAAGGGTTAGCCACATCCAAAGCAACATCTGAAAATCTTATATATGAGTCAACTCAAAATCGAGGTGTCTACAGATGCCCCTCCCTGAGCGAGGTCAAGGGACGAAGGGAACCGAGACCGATGCTCAGGGTTGACAAAATACCCCATTTTGAGGTTACAGAAGGATGGTGCTTGCTGTAGGCAGTAAGTCACTTATTCGGCGGATGCACCGAAAGTTATGACTTGTTGGCAAATGCAAATGCAATTACGAAATGCGTGCAAATACTGACCTAAATGCTGGGGATGTGATGCCAATGCGAGAGGCCAACGCAAGAGTCGATGCTGAAAGGCCGATGCGAAGCTAATGCTAACACAAGAATGGGTGCTTGCAAGATGATGCAATGCTAATGCTAATGCTGAAAGAAATATGGCAAAAACAAAGAAATCCTGCGCACTGATTGGGATCAGTGGCAGGAAAAAATGATAAGTTGTCGGACTCATCAACTGGATTATGAGGTTATCAACGTAAGAGACGGGATGTGACAAGTCAATCAAGTCTTGTCAAGCCGGCCGCCTAACAACGTGACAGTTGTCAACCGAGTAGTAGGGGATACCAACCCAAGAAAAAGGGGCATGACAAACATATCATTTGTCAAACAAAACAAGGCCCTGTCTGCATGGAACAAGGGCGAACAAAAAGATTTTGTACCCGCGAAAACTCAAAACAGAAGAGAGAAACAAAAGGACCTTGACCGCCCGGTCAGAGGGTCAAACAACTGGATTCCGCGCCCGCAAAAACCCTGAGGAGAAAGGACAAGGACCTTGACCGCCCGATTAGAAGGTCAAGCAGCTGGATTTCCTGCCCAGGAAAATCTGAGAAAAGGGCTAGGACCTTGACCATCTGGCCAAAAGGTGAAGCCACAGGATTTCCTACCCAAGGAAATCCGAGAAAGGGGCTAAGACTTGACCATATGGTCAAAAGGTCAAGCCACAGGATTTCCTACCCAAGGAAATCCAAAAAATCAGCAGGACTCCGCGCCCGCGAAGGTACAGGAGAGGCAAAGGACATTGACCACCCGGTCATAGTCAAGAAGCTGAATTCCACGCCCGTGAAAATCCAAAAGGGGCACATGACCTTGACTGCCCGATCAAAGTCAGCAAGCTGGATTTCGCACTTGCAAAAATCCAAAAGGGGCAAATGACCGTGACCGCCTGATCAAGATCAGCAAGCTGGATTTCGTGCCCGAGAAAATCCAAAAGGGGCAAATGAGCTTGACCTCCCGATCAAGATCAACAAGCTAGATTTTGCGCCCGCGAAAATCCAAAAGGGACAAATGACATTGACCGCCTGGTCAAAGTCAGCAAGCTAGATTTCGCGCCTGTAAAAATCCAAAAGGGGCAAATGACGTTGACTGCCCAGTCAAAGTCAACAAGCTGGATTCCACGCCCACGAAAATCCAAAAGGGGCAAATGACCTTGAGTGCCCGATCAAGATCAGTAAGCTAGATTTCGCGCCTGCGAAAATCCAAAAGCGGCAAATGACATTGACCGCCTGGTCAAAGTCAGCAAGCTTGATTTCGCGTCCGCAAAAATTCAAAAAGGGAAAATGACGTTGACCGCTCGGTCAAAGTCAACAAGCTGGATTCCGCGCCCGCGAAAATCCAAAAGGGGCAAATGGCATTGACCGCCTGGTCAAAGTCAACAAACTGGATTCCGCGCCAGCGAAAATCCAAAAAGGGCAAATGACACTGACCGCACGGTCAAAGTCAACAAGCTGGATTCCGTGCCCGCGAAAATCCAAAAGGGCAAATGACATTGACCGCCCGGTCAAAGTCAGCAAATTGGATTTCGCGCCCGCGAAAATCCAAAAGGGACAGAAGGATCTCATCGGCTTAGAAGGAGATCCCGGAAAACAAAGCGATGATCCCTGGATTATCCCATAGGAAGGAAAATGGCAAAGGTGCCCCGACGGGCAGAACTATAATATGCTGATTGCTGATGCTGTGGTGTAGAGATTGGCGCTTATGCTGAGATGCATGTACAATCTCTTGCTAGAATCTTCAACCGAATGTGGCGTTGTTTGCAAAATGTGAGGACTCACTTGCAAATATCCATAACTTGAGGGCTTTATTGCAAATTGCCCAATCATGACAGCTTTCTGATTGCTGTATTACCACCGTGCTGTGACATTTGAGATTCTGCTGTATATCAACAAATGTCTGCTTTAAATTAAACTTCCCACGTCCTTTGTGGACTAATCTGCAAATTTACGAAACGTAGGGGGTTTTCTTTAAATTACCCCATCTAGTGTTTTGTGGGCCATGTGCTTGATACTGCATATTCTATTCTTGGAGCGTAAGCTGTGAGGTACTAGTGGCTGAAACGTAATTTTCACAGCTATTTTGCATTCTGAACCCTGACTTATATCACACGTGAGTCCCACTGAATAACTGCCATAACTGCCATTTTTCCATTTCTTCCTGCTTCCTGGGAATGCAAGGGGGCTTATGTTGCTTGGCCTTTTACCCTATTCTGTTATCATTTCTAGTTGATTTGATATTTCTTTCAAAGCAACACTTATGCACACATATATTCTTTATTTTCCTCTTTTAATGTGCATGACTCTTCTTCTTCTTCCCCATTTCTTCCTCCTCATACGAAACCCATTCCTCTCACTCTTCATCTCCTCTTCTCATCTCTCTACTTCTCTTCTCTCCATTCCCCCTTCACGGCAGCAGCACGCAAGAGGTGCACCGATGGGGTGCTCTCGGCTAGTGCGGGGGTTTGACGTAGGGCATTGCACGACAGACGTGCAGCGGCGAGGCGCAGCGGATAGGTGCGGCGGTGGCATGGTCGACGACGGCATGGACCGTACTGTCCAGGATTGGCTGGACCGAGGGTCACCGGCGGAGGTAACCTCGCCTCTTTACGCTCCTCTTGTATTTTTGCTCTACGCTAGAGTTCTTTGCTTGCTTCTTGCTTGGATGGCCGGCGGTTCATGGGTTCCGACGGGCATGGGTGATTTTGGTGGTTCGTGGCTGCAGGGTGAGGGGTTTGGTGCGAAGGCGTGGGTTGGTGGCTACGGCCATTGGCTGGGAATGTGGAGTGGCCATGAGATGGTGGTGGGCTGGAGTGATGATGCGGGTTGCTGGTTGGTCGTCGACGATGCTTTGGCGGGCTAGGGCTATGGCCTACGGTTGTAGTTGGAGGTGATGGCTGTGTGGCGATAATGGGTCGACCGTGTGATGGTGGAGGTGGAACGGGCCATGGAATGTTGGTCATGTGCTGGTGGTAGGCTGAAGTGGTGATTTGGGTGATGGTTGGCTGCCGACGGTGTAGGTGGGTAATGGGTTGGTTATGGTCGTGGAGGCCGTGAGGAAAGTTCAAGGCTTGCGTTACAAAGAAATTTGCTGTTTGCTTATGCTGAATATGCGATACTCTGATTTCAGTTACAAACTTCTTTGAATCAAGTTATCCACTTTAAATTGATTGTTGAACCGTGCTTGATATCTTATCTAGAATGCATATTTCTGCATATTTTGCACATTTCCACGTAACACTGAATTGTAACTGTATGCTTGTTTATACTTATATTTCTGCCACTATATGCCGTAGTACTTTGAATGCTATGCCCTTTTGCTATTATGCCAATGAACGTAATACCACACTTGACTTTGACATATTTTGCATTCGTCATGCCTACCGCTGCTACTTAACTCTTGGTCCAACTTATTTTTTCCTTTCCGCAGGATGACCCAGTTCTCGAGGAAGGGACCCTGCAATCCTCGTGGGACATGCCTTCTAGTTCTCGTCCCAAGCGGCGAGGCAGTTCCTCGAGGTCGCGGGCCTCTAGTAGCTCGACTCCCGCTGTCCCTATTGAGGTAGACCCAAATATGGCAGAAAATATGTATATAAATCTGGTGTTTCATCTGACAAATGTATTTCTAGGAGTCCGGTAATTTTGAGGGGCGGCTACTGAGTGACCATCACATCTGTGAGGGTCCAAATTTTGGGGTAATTTTCCTGCTTTAAAAAGCTTTAACTATTATAAATTGCTTTCTGATTTGGCATTAATTCTGTTCTTGACATTTCAGGAGGGAGACGCAAATCGGATCATGTAGTGCCACTGGGGCCCGATGCTTGATCACTTCCACCGTCTACCGGATTTTTTGCAGGACTTCCTCCTACATCGCTCCCCCTTTGGAGGTTTGCTTCGCATACCCATCATTCACGGCCATTATAACTTCTTCAGGGCTTTAGTGGAAAGGTGGAGGTTTGAGACACACACTTTCCATTTTCCATTCGGCGAGCTGACCGTCCTGCCTGACCAGTGGGCTTTGTTAACAGGTCTTCCCTTCGGTGACGAGCCGATTATAGGTGAGACCACTCACGATATGCACCTCGCTCCTGTGCACTTAGGCCGTGTTCCTCCAAAGCCACCTTGGGGAAAATACATGATTATAGTAGGATGGCTGAGAGAGTGGGACAAATTCTGGCCTAATCTCGAGCCTGACAATGAGGAGGCAAACTTTGTACTGAGGCATTTTCTGTTGGACCTTCTGGCCATGATGTTCTACAATTCATCTGCTTATTGCATTCATGCTGATTGGATAGCATATTTAACCAATCTGGAGCATCTAGATCATTATGATTGGGCCGGCGCTAGCTATACCTGGCTGATCTGTGGGCTTGACAACGTGTTTAAGCTTGGGCGCCGCTCTTATGTGGGGTTGTACCCTCTGCTAGCTGTAAGTATTTACTTTCAATACTTTTGCAAAACAAAATTTCTGTATGCTTAATATGTACTATACTGACTTCTGTCTACCATTTCCAGTATTGGATCATGGAGCATATCAATAGAGGTTATAGTTTCGGTCGCCTTCGGGACGAGCTCCTGCCGCTTCCCTGCCAGTGGGTCGAGCCTGATCATCGGGCTACTGCTGGGGTCTATAGTTACGAGTCCTACCGGTATCTGCTAGACCTGGTAGAGCTCAAGGATGTAAGTTTCCCTTCCTTTTTTATGCGGTATCCTATTAATGCTTGCTTTGATTGCTTATATATATTTCTCTTGCTTTAAAACAGGTTCATCTGCACCCATTCTCTAGATACGATGGCTTTGACTAGGCTCCCCTGAACTCTGGCCGCGTTCTTAGGGACAAGCTGGTGAATCTTTATTACATGAAAAAGTTGGCTTATTTCCTTCCGGGGCGAGTGCGGCATCAATACCTGAACGAATTCTGCATTCCTACCCCTCCTCCTTCTAACATGGATCGTCCAACTACGACTCGCTCAGTTGCTAGAAGCCAGCATGCAGCAGTCATAGCTTCCCAGGACAGACACGTCCTTCGAGAAGTTAACTATACAGACTATCTGGCTTGGTACAGGCGTGTGGGGAAGCCGTACCTATTTGAGGAGGCAGTGCGGGACAGCCAGCGCAGGATGTGGTATGCCTCCGACTGGGCCAAGGTACATGATTACCACTCCTGCTTAATATTGCTGATATATGAATTTTATAAGTCTGACATTTGTCATAATCCATAGGGCTTTGAAGAACAATTTGGCACCTTTTATGCTGACATCTGCCAGAAGAGGGTAAGACTTCTACTTTGCAAATTATCATTTTCAGCTCAAAGCATGCTTGACATATCTATAAATGTGCCGAAACTACACTAGCGAAACATCATCCAGGTAAGTTTCTGTTTCTGTTATTTAGTTAACTTCCCTTATAATTCTGATTACTAACAGAAAACTTTGGCATTGCAGCAAGACTTCCCTGCTCAGGAGGTGAATGTAACCAGTAGCGGGGACTTCACCATGGAGGCATCTGAGGAGGACCGATCCGACACTGAGGTTACCCATAGGGTCTGCGATTCTGCTCCCCATTCCCAAGCTGTTGCAGCTGCTCAGTGGTCGTGCCGAATCACCCGTCGAAGCGCCCGTCTCCTGGCTGAATACTTCCAAAAGGCGACATTTGACGAAGAAGATTCAGACGAGGAGTAGTTTTTTGTATTTGCAGTTCTTTCCAATTTTGTAAGAACAGTAGAATATTGTAACCTGCTTTGAAATTTTAATAAAAAGGAATCCAGATACCGTGATGTGCCCCCCCCGGGGTTTTATGTGTATGCTGTTTGTAGGTTCTCTGTGCAGGTTTAAAATAAATGGCGCCGATTTGGCGAGGTCTCAATTTCAAGGGAGGTGCTGCTGAAATTTGCAGCCATTCCATGCGCCACCTAGGTGCACCACCAAGGTGCGCCGCCTAGGTGCGCCCTTCAGATGCACCTCCAAAAATGGTGAGTTTGTTTTCCTTTTTTGCTGAAACCCTTTTATTCCCTATATAAACTCGCATTTTGCAAGAGAGGCCGCCGTCCTTTCTGAGAAAACAACGTTGGATCCTTGCTTCTAGCTCTCCTTTGGATCTTTTCTGAGCACCGGCTACACATCATATTCTGCGTCACAATGGTATGTATGCTTTATACCGTTCTTCTGTTGATTTCTCGTTGGCTTCTTTGCACTTTGTTGCAGATTTTGCATTCTGTAATTCTTTCCTGGCTTTATATCTTGAACATGCCTCTTATTTATGCATATGCTTTTTGCATTATATTCTGCTGGATTATGATGTTTGTCCCTCATTTATGTCAAGTTTTGCCTTTTTTACTGCCATATTTGGCCCAAATCTGTGCTCACAGAGTTATCCCACCATGGTGACACCAAAACACTGCTCAGATGCTCTACGTGGTTGGATTGACGCTTTGACAGCTGCTGACCGTGAACAATTATGGGTCTGGGGCATTTCCTCCTCCCTTCTGAGTATAGCCAAGGTGGAGGTTAACCGGCATCTACTGTGCGCTGTGGCTTGATTTTGGAAACCGGCCTTGCACGTTTTCCGCTTTGGGCAGGTTGAGATGACTTTGACTTTGGAGGAGGTCAGACAGATCTACGGCTTGTCACCATTCATGCCCCCTCCAGTCTTTACTTGCCATGACAGCTATGTTCATGTTGTGAGTCGACTCACGGGCGTGGCCAGAGATGTCTGTGAGGAGAGACTTATCTGCAGAGACGGATCTACAACCATGGTGCGCCTGGACTATTTTGATGAGATCATCCATGCTTGTTCATCCTTAGGCATCCTGTGGCTTTATAGCTCTGTGCTGCGCTTCCTCAGGTAGCTTATTTTTAGCCATGGCCGGACAACTGTGGCAATAGAGGTGGCAGAGATAACCTGGGTGATAGTTGTCAGCCAGATTGATTTGGCTCCTGTTCTCCTTGCTAAAACCTATATTGGTTTGGACTAGGCATTGAAGTGCTCCCGCCATTTCCATGGATGCGGTCCTCTGGTGCAGATAAGCAAGCCATTTTATACTTAAATATTCTACTGTACTTTTCTTAATCATGATTCCTTGTTTTCCAGGTTTGGTTTGCTGCCCATATGGGAATGAAGATTCTTTGCCCTCGGCCGTCTGCTTTTGAAGCCTATAGCCGTACCCACCATTCGAGGACACTTCTATGGGTGCCAGAGCTGTGCAACAGACTACAGAATCTTGCAAAGGATTCAGTGACATGGTGCATTATATCATCGGCGTCTAGAACCTTTACTGCCTTTTTCAATGCCAGGGATATGCGGCTTGTGATCCTTCTGGGATTTTTGGGAGGTGTGGAGTATCATCCCGTCTGGGTCCTCTGCCAGTTCGGCTTCTGCCAGGATTCTATTGAGCAAAGTCCCTGTCCTGAACGGTACAAGAGGTATATAGTTGGCTCAAATGCAACAACTTCAGAATTAGCCCGCAAGACGCAGGCTGGCATCAAGTCCTCTGATCTTGCCATTATTGAGGGTTCCGACTGTACGGTTGAATACGAAGCCGAGATACGGGAGACATGGCCTTTGAGCGAGATCCCACCTAGCGGCACTGGTTTCACAGGTGCTAGCAGTTCAAAAAGGCCCAAAATTGATTAGCAATACATGTATCAGAGATGGACCAAAAAAAAAATTTTATGTCATTTCTGCATTGCTTGTATTTGTTCATGTATTTCCGCAACTGCCCTCAGGATTAAATAACCAGCATGCCCCTGGTCTCAGATTCTCCTAATTAAAGAAGCGACTAGCATGCCCCTAGCCGAATGCCTATTTGCCCATACCACGACCAATAAGGTAGCTGACATGCCCCTGGTCGAAATACGGCCAAACGCCTTGCAAAGTAAATGCAAATATGCTTAATTAACAACTAAATGCTGTGCAAAAAGTGTGAATGCAAAGAAAAGGGTTAATTGATGTATTGGTGCCCTCAGCGCCAAGGAAGCCTGTTTTGCCTGCGGTAGGAGGTGACACTGTCCTCGACTCATGTGGCACTAACCTAGGCACTTAGGTTTGTCTGTGGCTCTCCTTCAGATTCATGGGCTTCATGCCAAATCCTTGGGGCCCTATATCTACTTTTTTTAAGGATTCATTTTCTTTTCTCCCTCATAGGCATGCTAAATCTACCCTACTCCCACTTGGAGGTAAAATACACTTAGGCTGAGGGGGTGGCTGCTATTTCCCTTGTGCTGAAGGGGTGGCTAGTCCCTTTGATCATGTGGGCTTAGTAAGTGCATGCTCTGACACCTCTCCAAGTTATTTGGTAGGAGTAAGGTTGTTCACATGCCTCTCTCAGTGGAGCTTAGCTTCTATCTACTGCTTCTGTCTTCCTATTTTCTTTTATGCTCCAAGGTCAGTGTATTTTTTCTTTAATGCTCACACTCTCTCTAGACCTAACATTTTTTTTTCCCTCTAGAGATATAGGTCCCGTGGGGATTTGTTCATTTAGCCCATTTCTCTGAAATCTCTCTCTCACACCCTAAGCTTCTAGGGTAGTTGCACATGAGGAGGATTGGACATGTCCTACGCAGGCAGGCCTTCGATTTTCCTCATCGGGCAATGAATGATGTTATGCAAAAGAAAAGGTGCAGGAGATTATTCCTGTTGTGCTAGAATGCAATAAAAATACATGGCTCACGGTGCAAGGCGTTAGGATTGACTAAGAGTCACTGATAGTACTTCTTTAAGTAGGTGGCATTGACAGGCTCTGAATGCTCTGTATGGTCCATGCCTTCAAGAATGATTGCACCCCCTATCAGGGCCTCCTTAACCACAAAAGGGCCACGCCAGTTAGGCCTAAATTTTCCCTGTGCATCGGGCAAATGAATGGCACATAGAACCAAGTCCCCTAGTTCAAAGCTTCTTGGACGGACTTTCTTTTGATAAGCTCAGGTCACTCTCTTCTGGTAGCATTGGGCATGATGCAGAGCTTGCAATCTGTGCTCATCAATTAGATCTAGCTAGACATTACGGTCCTGTACCCACTCAACCTCTTCTAATTCTGCCTCCTTCAAGATTCTTAATGATGGAATCTCGACTTCAAAGGGAAGGACCGCCTCCATGCCATACACCAAAGAGTAAGGTGTTGCTCCTGATGAGGTCTGGATAGAGGTCCTGTATGCCAATAATGCATAAGGCAGCTTCTCATGCCAATCTTTATGAGTTTCGGCCATCTTCTTCAAGATTTTTACCAGATTTTTATTAGCCGACTCTACTACCCCATTCATCTGCAGTCGATAGGGGGAGGATCTGTGATGCCTGATCTTGCAACTCTGGAGGAAATCCTCAACTCTCTTTGCTATGAAATTAGTTCCGTTGTCAGAAATGATAGCAAATGGCACCCCATACCTGGCGACAATATTATTCTTGATGAATTTTTCTGTAATAGCTACTGTGACTGTCTTGTATGATGCCGCCTCGACCCATTTTGTGAAATAATCAATGGCTACCAGGATATAACGGTGCCCATTGGATGCAACAGGATGAATGGCCCCGATAACATCAATTCCCCAAGTAGAAAATGGCCAGGGTGATGACACGCTATGCAATTGTTGCAGGGGAGCATGTATAAAATTGCCGTGTATTTGGCAATTATGGCATCTTTTGACAAACTGGCAACAGTTTGTTTCCATGGTGGACCAGAAATACCCCTGTAGCATAATTTTCTTGGCTAGGAGAACCCCATTCATGTGTGGACCGTAGGTGCCTACGTGGACTTTCAACATTAGCATATCTGCCTCCTTTTTGTCTACGCACCTGAGAAGCATCTGACTATAAGACCTTCTGTATAGTTTCCCGGCCCCGAGCACATATTTGGATGCTAACCGTGTCAGGGTCTTCTTATCTGATGCAGAAATACCGGGAGGGAAAATGCTAGACTCCAGAAAAGCTTTAATATCATTATACCAGGGGAATTCTGCTGATGATGGCACCTCTTGGATATGCATACAATGTGCTGGCTGTTCAATGTAAGTGACCGAAATATCTATAGCCTGTGCCCTTGGGAGTGATAACCATGATGCCAGAGTTGCCAGAGCGTCTGCATATGCATTCTTAGCTCGTTTCATGAAGGAAAATTTGACATCCTCAAATTCTTCAGTCAATTTCAATAAATGTTCATGATATAGTACGAGCTTCTGGTCTTTTGTCCTCCAGTCGCCATTGACTTGCGAAATAACCAGCATTGCGTCGCCATATACGTGGAGTTCATGGGAGCCTTAGTCATTCGCCACTTGTAAGCCTAAAATGTAGGCCTCATACTCCAGTCATTATTGGTGCATTCAAAAGTCAGCTTCCTCGCAAAGGCAATAAGCTGTCCTTGTGGCGTTGCTAGAACTACACCGATACCTCTTCCTCGCTTATTGACTGCACCATCGAAGTACAAACACCATTGATGCTCATTCTGAGGCCCTTCCAGCTCCTCCTCGCCCATTGCAAATAATATATCTTCATTTGGGAATTGGGTCTGCAAAGGCTGATATTCTGGCAAAGTTAAGTCGGCCAAATGATCTGCCATGGCTTGTCCCTTCATGGATTTCTGTGTGACAAAGGTGATATCGTATTGGGATAGCATCACCTGCCATTTAACACATCTGCCCACCAATGCTGGCTTCTGGAACAGATATTTGATTGGGTCATGCCGACATAACAAGAATACCGGATACACCATCATATAATGCCGGAGGCGCTGTATGGCCCACACCAGGGACAAGCAGACTTTTTCGATTGGGCTATATTTAACCTCGCAGTCATTGAACTTTTTGCTGAGGTAGTAGATAGCTTTCTCTTTACGCCTAGATTCATCATGCTGCCTTAAAATTACGCCCATGGAATGCTGTGTTGTGGAGAGATATAGTAGCAGAGGGAGTCCTGGCGTAAGGGGAACTAAAACTGGAGGCTTCGCCAGAAGCTACTTGACTTTATCAAAGGCTGCTTGACATTCATCATTCCAACAGATCTGAGCGTTCTTCCTTAGCAGCTTAAATATGGGTTCACATATAGGCGTAAGCTGTGCAATGAACTTGCTGATATATTGTAGCTGGCCTAATAAACCACGAATCTCTTTCTCAGTGGTCGGGGAAGGCATGTCAATAATAGCCCTGGCTTTGTGGGGGTCTACTTCAATTCCCCTCTGACTGATGATGTAACCCAGTAGCTTTCTAGAGGATACCCCAAATACACATTTGTTGGGGTTCAATCAGAGCTTATACTTTCGTAGGCGCTCAAATAACCTTCTTAAACAGGTGAGATGGTCCTCAGGCTCTTTAGATTTGGCAATCATGTCATCCACGTATACTTCAACCTCCTGATGCATAAGATCGTGGAATAAAGCTATCATGGCCCTCTGGTATGTTGCACCTGCATTCTTTAATCCGAATGGCATCACTCTGTAACAGAAGACTCCCCATGGAGTAATGAAAAATGTCTTCTCCATATCTTCTTTAGCCATTTTGATCAAGTTGTACCCGGAAAACCCGTCCATAAAAGACAACATCTTATGCCCTGCAGTGTTGTCTACCAGAATATCGATGTCGAGAAGCGGGAAATCATCTTTGGTACTCACTTTGTTGAGATCTCAATAATCTATGCACATGCGAACCCGTCCATCCTTTCTCGGCACTGGGACCATGTTGGCGAGCCATTCAGGATACAGCACAACCTTAAGGAAGTTGACTTTATGTTGTTTCATAATCTCCTCTTTAAGCTTTAAAAGCCATTGGGGTCGCCATCTACGGAGCTTCTGCTTGACTGGCTTTGAATTGGGTATTAGCGGCAATGTATGAACTATCACTTCAATGTCTAATCCCACCATGTCATCATAGCTCCATGCAAAGACATCTATATATTCTTTCAGGAAAGCTATAAACTTTGCCTTTGCTCGCGGTGATAAATTAGCACTGATGCGTGTTTCTTTTATTTCCTCTGCCGTGTCAATGTTGATAAGCTTCGTTTCCTCTTCTACATGAAGATCAGGGCCTTCTGGATCATCATCATAGAATGGAATTTGTGACAGCTCATCCTCATTATCTGCTCCCTGAACCTCATCCTCTTCTTCATAGGCAATCAGCTCTAACAAGATTTCTTTTTCAAATGCCAGGTCGGTTATGTCAACTGAGAAGACTTCCTCTGATTCTGCGCCCTGATGGCGTTTAAGGACTGTCACAGTGACCTTTGTGTTTCTATGCCGACATTGTGCTACTTCTTCTGCTTCCCTGTCTGGATGATCTAAGGAGCTAGGAGTCCCTGCCTCTGATGTTGATCCCTCTTTATTCTTGGTTTTGGATTTTTTGATTTTTTTGGTATTTACTTTTGTAACCATGCCGTCAGAGGGGATGGCAACAAATATGTATGTGTGCCAAAGGTCAGCAAAGCCATGGAAAAAATAAAATAATGCAAAAATGCAGGAGTCGCCACCTAGTCTATTCAAATGGAAGACGAGGAAAACCATATAAAACATGAAAAATCATGCAGAACAAATAAGAAAAGGGTCTGCGTAAACCAGAAATGCAGGTAAGGATCCCTATTACATACGAGGAAGGTGTTAGGCACCTTCGTATGCCCGATAAATCGGTCTTCTATTGGTTTCTCTTTTGCTATTGGAATGTCGGCTTTGCAGCCTTTTGCTGTACGCCCGAGGGAGATATGCTAGGCCATGCTTGTGGTGTCTAAAGTACAGGTGCATGATGTGTGGGGGTGTGTCCTAATGCTCAGAAATATCGCTCGTCTGCTGGGTCAAGTGTTGATGCAATAATATTGCACAATAAGATCAAAGATCTAATATCTTGAGCGAGTTTTCATCCTTGCTTTCTATATGCCTAAATGC
>JAMKQA010001491.1:0-26271 GCA_024699735.1 Posidonia australis | reverse complement strand
AGTGGACATGCTTGCAAACAGAGGTATAGACTTGCATGGAGATCATTTCGTAAGGAGAGCAAACATATTTATCATAAAACCTCACAAAAACATGGATAAATCAAACCATATGTAAGATTTCGAGCATGCTTTATTATGTTTCTAAAGTGAGATCTAAAGGAGAAAGAAGAGGTAGAAAACCTACCTCTCAAGATGTTCCTTCTTGAAATATCAGAGATAAAGAGATCCTTGTTGCTCTGGAAGGACCAAGGATGCTTTGGGATGCAAGGGAGTGCTCCAGAAAACGAATATATGCTGCTGGAAAGAGGGAGTAGCTCGTGCAAGATGCTTGCTCAGAACAGGATTGTTGAACTCAAGGTTTCTAACCCCATCTAATGGTTGCCTGTGGGTGTCCTTATATAGGATTTTCTCATGGGTAACTCATGGGAATGCAGGGAGCCTCGCAGACGAAAAGTTTGGAAGATTCCATGGCATATTCGTTGCTAGAGGTAACAACCATGGGAGGTGAAAAGCCAGCAACCCGCGGCCTGCGCAATGGCTGGGCGCCTGGGATGTGCGCCGGGTATGTGCGCCTGCTAGGTAAGTGTGCTAGGTAAGTGTGCTAGCTAGGTGTGCTAGGTAAGTGTGCTAGGGAGGTGTGCTAGCTAGGTGTGCTAGGGAGGTGTGCAAGCTAGACGTGCTAGGTAAGTGCGCTAGCTAAGTGCTCTCCCCTACTGGTCTGGTTTTCTAATTGGGCTGCGAGCGTAGAACGTGTTGCCAGTTTGCCCCCCTTGTCTGAGGTCGTGTCGGTGTTAGTAGAGGGCACAGCTCCATGCTACTGCAGGAGACGAGGCCACAAACGCACCACTCGTTCACTGCCTACGTGTCGGTGTTAGTAGAGGACTTGCTATGGGTTTAGGGTTGGTTCAAGGATCAGCCACATCCAAAGCAACAACTGGAAAGCTATCAATGAGTCACCTCAAAATCGGGATGTCTACAAATAGCTTACTAAAGATCACCACATACCTTGAGAGCAAAGTTAAGCATGTGGGTACATGTATGATTTGGTGCATTCAAGGTACGTCTATTGTAGTCAACTTGTTCAAATTATCAGATACAATGTGAGATGAAATAATACATGAGAATTCCATCTAGAATGATTTGCCACAAAACAAATATCTATCTACCCTTCAGATGATTGAAGAACATATCCTCTAAATTTTAACATTATTCACATAGAAAGAGCCAAATGAATTTTTGAGAGATCTAGTATAATAATATACAAATAGAGCCATATATGAATGTGGCCAATACACATAATTTCCAATTGAATAAAAATAATGCAAAAGCAAATTATCATTTTAAAATTTTAAGTACTTTACTATTGATTTCAATTGAATTTAGTTCGCACAAATTACAAGAAATAAAAAATTTCAATTCTAGTTTGAGTACATAAACTAGAAATAATCTCAATTACAAGATTTGGATCCTATAAGACTTCAAGCCAATAACCAGAAATAACAACTTGCATTGAATTTTACATAAAATGACAATTAATGATAACATTGCATATAATTACATAAAACCAAAAAATAACTATAATAAATATCCAAAAAAAGTGCACATATATTTTTACCTTGGAGTGAGACATTGCACACTTGCATGAATCCTATAACTACACAATGCTCAAAAAACTAATGATGATCAAATATTTGGCATTATCTAATCTTCACGTTATTCAGTTGTTATTTTCAACACTTGAGTGTGTGCTTACCATAAAGGATACAAGAACGAGTTATTCCCATTGAGAAAAGAAATGTGTCGTCCAAGTACCACAACAAATTTAATTGTGGCATGAGAAGACACTATGAAGGGCATCCAGAAAAAGGAAATGACACTACTTGCCTAGAGCTATTGCAATAGAGAGCATCCAGTAAGATGAAATACAGCTAGTTATTTGCTAAAGATGAAATTAACCAGTAGAGAAGTAGCAAACAACTTTATCAGTTAGTTGCTCTGAGAACGTACTTCGTGAAAGTGGAGTATGAAGAGGAAAAATTATGAGCTGAATGCTGTTGAAACTTAGGACAGCTAGTGTACCTCCATAAATGACTTTGAGTAAGGTGCACCCGTAGATTCCGCAGATGCAGGAGTTGATGAAGGCTCATTGTTAAGTAATGAAATGACAATAAGAAACAAATGAGAAGACATTCTTTTAAAAGGAAAAAAATCACACTTCATCGTAGATAAAAGCCATAGAGATTCACTTCATGAACCCAAAAAAAATATGTTGATTGTAGATTCAATTCAGAGACTCATGAATTACAAAAAATCATCATCAACACCACCAACACTGCTGTGTTACCTTGCTAGAAAAAAAAATCAATATACCCAAGGCCAATCATGTCCTTTTTAGAACAAACAAACCACGATCCATGCCACATTTCTATCATGGATCGATCAACATGAAATTACACAATCAAAATGTGATAGAACAAAAAACAGAAAAAAGATTGGAATTTTCTTTGCTTAACTGAAATAGAGACGAAAGGGGGGAGACCAAACCACCATAGTGAGATCTTGGTCGCTACTGTCATCATTATTGTTTTAACCACAAAATCATAGAGCTAAGATGAAAAGTACCAAATCAGGAGAACAAGAGTCAAGAGGAGAGCAGAGGAGCTAAGGACGCAGAAAGATAGAGAATCGAAGGAGCACAGGCATGGAGGAGAAATGGAGAGAGAGAGAGAGGAGGAGGAGCACATAGGAAGAGGAAGGAGGAGCACGGGAGCACTAAGAGGAGGATAGAGAGAGAACTGGAGGAGCACACAGGCGTAAAGGAGGGTAGAGGAGGACAAAGGGAGGATTGGAGCAACACACAAGCATAGGGAGGGCGAGCATGGGAGCACATGGGCACATGGAGGAGGAGCAAGTCCTCTCAATGGAGGAGGGTAGAGAGAGAACCCAAGGAGTACACAAGTGTGGAGGCAGATTTTGGGCAGAATAGGTTTTGGAGGTGGAGCGAGGAAGGGAAGAAGGTATTGACGCTGACTGAAATAAAAGAGGAAAAATGTTTTAATCTTAGCCACAATCAAAGTTATTGATAAAATCAGTGGCTACTATAAAATAAATCAAGAATTATCATGGCTACAAGGTTTAATCCATGCCAATCCCATGTCTACTTTATAATATTTAAGTAAAAATAATTTTCCATTGAGATAAAAATTTCAACTACAAATATTTCATAGTTAGCCACAAAATGTGATTGTGGTTAAATAATATTTTGATTTCTTGTTCAAAACTCATTTATCTGTGGCTATTCTTATAGTTATTCTATGGCTAAACATATCAATTAGTCATAATTTACTATTCGTGGTTAAAATTGGGGACTAAAGTCATGTTTTCTTATAGTGTAATAAAGTAATGTCTAGAGCACAAAATTAGAGCCTAGTTACATAAACTATCAGGAAATATGAGCAGCAACATTTCATGGAACAAAGAAAGTATACAGGGAAAGGAAGCAAAAAAGATATAGTATAATGGTTAGAATCTACAATGTTCTTCCACTTTAAGAGTATTACTAAAGAAAAACAAAAATGGGATGCCCATGTCTCATTCTCTCATTTATAGCCCTCTAGAAATAGTTGACAAAACAAGTTATCTAATAGTATATATACCAAACAAGAAAAACCTAATGATAAACTACGACTTGACAGCCAGCAAGCCATTTAGAATACCTTAGTCAAGCAGCTTGATCCTTCCTGCAATTGCATTTTTCATCCTTATACAATCTACATCAAAGCTTACTAGTCTTTGTCATGGAATTATTATTTTTCATGCAATAAAGCAAGTACCAAAACTATAGGTTGTTATATGTTTGACATTGCCTAGTAGATTCCTTGATAAACTCAAATTTGTATAGAATCACCTTCTAATATCTTGGACTATTTAAATCAGCTTGAAAAGTTTCACAAAAAAACCAACATGAAACTAATGATTTAGTGTCTACTCCTTCAATGCATGAGCCACTAAAGAAATGGAAAGAATAAGCTCATCACTATCATTCTACTTTATCCTTTTGGAAGAGTAGAAATGAAAGGTGAATACAAATGTGAATTTAGAAGGGGTACTCACTTTGAATTCAGAGATGATTGTGGATACAGGATTTTGGGGAAGCACTTACGCATTTTTGCCTTCATCGCTTTGCTTGTATCCCTTTGGTTGTGTTTGACTCCTCCTTTCTATAAATGTTGAAGTCAATGTGATTTTCACTCTCGATTCACTTTCACTAGCCCTCGAGACGCCTTAGGAGATGTTGTGGTTGTTGTAGAATCAACTACCTAAGGACAACGCTAGTGTTGCCTAAGAGTGCTCGTGTTAGTGAGCTTCTTCTTCCTCTTTTTTACCTTGCAAAATAAAATTAAATACGTAGATTAATAAAGTGTAGTGAATAATTCAATAAAATGATTTACAAAATTTCACACAAAAGAGAACATACTTACCCGAGGGGTTTTATCCCCTAGTTGCAACTAAATGTAAATGCTTAGCTACAACATGCATAAAAATGAAGTGTAATATGCAAAATACTAAAAGAAAGCCCCCTATTTAATTCATGGACTATATGCACGAAATACATGATGCCAATGTGGCTAGAGATGGTAAAAGACTTAAACTCTCTTTCACAGATTCCTCCCTCTAAATTGCTCTCAAAATTTCTAGAATTTTTCCTTTCTAGATTTTCCCCCAAATTCTTGTCTCTCCATGTGTCCTTTTCGTCCCCTCTCTAAGGTTGGGGTATCCAAGTATTTATAGAGGCATGGGTGAGTCAAGAAATGACAAGAAACCTAAAATTGGCAAGGTTATCCAGCTACAATTGAGAATTTCCAAATCTAGGGTGTAAGATGCAAAGAACATAGCATCTTACACACCTAGATGCTCAGCCACAATTAATGAGGAAATATTCTCCCATTAAAAGGACAATAAAGCATGGTCAAAGCTTGATTAATGCCACGCATGATCAAAGGAATTTTCCTTACATGGAAATAATTTGAATTTAAATTATTTCAACAAAGAAAACAAAGAATAGGCAAGAATCCAACTATCAAGTGTGAGACGTAGGATATACTGCGTCTAAGGTAAGACACATGAAATCTAACGTTCTAAACATGTAAGCCAAAAGCTTGCCAATTTTGAGTGTCAAATCAGATATGGTCAAATGAGTCATTTAGTAAGTCAATAACGAGCTCTAAATAATGTATAAAGACTAGTTTAAAATATTAAAATTTCATTTTGATTCCAGAAGAGGAAGGTTTTACCATATTTGAATTGGAGATGTAGAATGTTGAGTTTCTTGCGTTAAACATAGAACGCTAAGATCCTACCATCTAATGTTGAGCGTTGATTTTGATGCGTATAACAATCTGGTTTACCAAATGAGCATTAAAAGAGTGCTTAGGCTTGGAGAAAGGCCTCTAAGGTTGAATGGAGTATGCTATGGTGTGATGAGACTTAAAAAGAAATAGAGAAGTGTTAAAACAAGATATCTATAGATTACCCCTCCTTGAAGGTGGTTTTGACACAAAACTAGCTTCAAGGCGAGACAATATTCTTGTGTGGTACGACCTGAGGATTTTTTGATTAAAAAGAAAAAGAAGATTCAACACTTGGATGTGAGTCTGAGCTACCATCAAGCTAGAATGAGGGAAGGAGATCCAATACCTAAATACGAGACAAGGTTGCCCCTACGCTAGATGAGAAATAAATGGATCGAGCTAGATAAAATATCCAACACTCGAAAAATAAGATAACCAACACTTGAATATGAGACTAAATGCTGCCACCAAACTGGATAGAGGGATTGAGCTAGATAAGACATCCAACACACGAGAAATTGAGTTGGATCAAACATCCAACACTCAGAACCAAGATATGAGACTAACTACTACCATTAGGGAAAGAGGCATGGCCTTAGGGACTACCAAGGGTGTCAAAAGGATAAAAGACTCAACTTTAGGGATTGCTTATGGGGTTCAAGAGACTCAACCTCAGGGATTGCCTAAGGGAGTCAAGATAAAAGACTCGGCCTCAAAGATTGCCTAAAGGGGTAAAAAGACTCGACTTCAGGGATTACCTAAGGGAGTCAAGATAAAAGAAACAACCTTAGGAATTGCCTAAATGGATCAAGAAAAAAGACTTGGCCTTAAAGATTGCCTAAGAGGATCAAACTAAAAGACACAACCTTAAAGATTGCCTATGGGGGTCAAAAGACTAGACCGTAGGGATTACTTAAGGGGGTCGACATAAAATACTTGGACTCATAGATCACTTAAGGGGGTTAAGATAAAGGACTCGACCATAGCGATTACCTAAGGGGGTCAAAAAACTCAACTTAAGGGATTGCCTAAGGGGGTGTGATGATGCTTGCAACTTCTCGCGTGAGGCGCAAAAGGCCAAATGCATGAACCGATAAGGTCATGACAAGATGGTAAATTTGAGGAAGGATACTCGAATTGAAAACTTCAAAGAAAAAGCAAAACAACAAGGATAAGGAAAATAGAGTCGCCACCTAGTCTATTTGTGACCATGCTGGTGGGAACTCATGCATGGTGTGAAAAGGCTAGATGTACGAAATCGATAAAGTCATGGCGTAAAAAAAGCCAAGGCAAGAGCTAAATAGCAAGGATAAGAAAGTAATGGAGTCGCCACCTAATCCATTTGAAAATAAGAGACAAGGAAAACCGTATGAAAATGAAATATGACAAAAGTAATGCAAATATGTTATGATTCGTGCTTGATAAACGTGACACATAGGTCATTGTGTGCTAGAAAATAGGATAAGAATCCTTGTTATGCACAAGGAAGGTGTAATGTCTGTGTCTAGAAGAGGGCAACTGCATATTGGAGCAGTGCTCCAGTATTGCGGTTTAGAGCCGCATGCTAGTGTCACAGTTTGGTCAGGCCAGTTACCCAGAAATGAATGTAAACCATGCAATTGTAAATTGGATAATCTGGCTTATGAATGAGTAATTAAGGATGGTTTGTGCTTCATCTTCTCTTTTGTGCTTGTGCCTTCCTCTAGGTTCCTATATTTTGTGATGCTTTGGTGTTTTGAAACCTATACACGTGGAAAAGGAGAAAGAGGAATAATGCCAAACACAACACAGTGGAAACCAAAATTTCCATGCATGCCGACTTTACACAGTGAACTTGTAACCCTGCGTCACCTCCTTCTTGTACCTTGCAACGGTGTTGCACCTCTAGACTAGCCATGCCTTGCGCCATCATACCCTACCAAGTCGGTGTCATTTCCTTGCCACACCTCATCAGACGATTGTTGGTGGCTGGTGCAGTAGAAAACGACGACAATCGGAGGGTTATAAATAGGGGTGGGGAGGAGAAGGAGGGCATCGAGCTAAGGGAGAGCCAGAGAAGAAGTGAGAGAGGGAGAGAGGGACTGAGGTTGCTGGATAAGAAAAGAAATTCTAGCCATAGCAAGGAAGGAGGAAGGGAGGAGGAGGCTTGTCAAAAAGCTCTGAGCTTGATTGTAGAAAAGGAAATTCACTGGAAACCCACACTAAGTACACATTCCACCTTAGATTCTCCTCCTTGTTTTAGCTTAAATTCATGAAGTATGAGTAGATTTTTTGTATAAATGAGTAGTTTGGCATGAAATCAAAGATTTGTAGTGATTCAGTAAATTATGAGAATTTATTGAAGAATTTTTAGTGATTTTCGAAAGATGATGCTACAGTAACTTTTAGTGGCCTCTTTGGTTTACGATTTTATATCATGAGATTTTTAAATCAAATTTTTATGAAACTTGTCCCAAATGGTAGTAGACTTAGAATGCTTTGATTTATGTATTTTTACAAGATTTGTGGAGCATCAGAAATAGGTCTACCCAAGGCTTCCATTCAAGGCAATTTTGAGTGTAGGGTTTTCAGCCACTTTTCTAACAATCAGCTCATTCGGCATATCGATTAAATTTGGCATGTCGGATTAGAGGGTTTCAACATACCAACCCTAGTTCGGTCTGCTGAATAAGCTCCCTGAGCCATTCATCCATGAACTTTGAAGTTGAGGTTTGAGGATTTATATATGAGAATTTGATGTGCTGGTTTTTAGTGGAAGTTCTTGTGTTTTTAATTGTGATTTCTAGAAATTGTGGTTTTAATCTCCAAAAATGTTTCTTGGAATAAAATGGTTTTGGAAAAGAGTTTGAAAAAGGAATTTGCATGTTTTGAAAAGGATTTCAGTGCTTTCGATCTAGATCTACGTAGCAGTAGGGCAATGTCTGATGGGGGTGTGAGACCTTAGTGAGATCGGTCACTAGTCTGAAGTCGTGGATGTTGAGGTTGGAGATAGGTGAAAGAGACTGGGTTTCTCTGTATACTGATGTCGATTGGGCCTACGATTGGAGACCTGGGTGTTCGGACACCAACCAATGGGGCATCAGAAGGGTGCATCCCTGTGCTAAGAAAAGAGAAAACGAGATATCAATGAGGCCCATTGGTCGAGGTGGTTGTACTCCTGTACGGGGAGGTTTACTACGGTAGTGTAGTAGGGTCGAGGTTGGAGCTTCACCGACTGCTTGTAGCTAGGTCACCTTTGGCCATGGTGGCACTATTGGTTTTTGATTCGAGCTATGTGTATGGTTTTAAGCTAGAATCGAGTTACGGTTTGGCTTGTGGTTTTAACTAGATTCTAGTTATGACAAGATTTGTGATTTAGGCTAGTTTCCAACCGAGGTTTGATTATGATTTGAGCTTTGCATGAACTTGTGTTTTGGACTGGAATCTGGTTAAGGATTTGTTTCTCCAAGAATGCAGCAAAGTGGTTTTAATCAAATCTCAAAAAGAAAATGAGATTGAGAAAGGCATAATTTGAAAGAGAATTTTCGGAAAATCCATGAACGGGTTTTATGATTCAATACGGATTCTATTCTAGTTTTGAGTGCCAAGATTGTAGTTTTTTTGTGGTTTTCCATTATTTTTGTAGTGGACACTTACTAGGTGACTTTGAGGTCACTCACGCGTTTTATTTAATCTTTTGTTTCAGGAGCAAATTAGAGGTGCAATCCAATTCTGGTGCACGTATATTGGAGCCACTAGCCACACAGGTTTTGGGTAGTTAGTTAGAGTTTTCCTTTTGTTTATTAACTAGTTTTCTTGATTAATTGTTATTGGGTAAAACTAGTACTAGTGTGAAGCACAATGGGGGCGTTATGGAATGGTATTAGAGCTTAGGTTTCACTAAGTGCACCAACATAGTAGCGTCTGGATTAGTGACTGCATAGGACTGTATAAGTAATGAGGTTATCACCTAACCTTTTGATTATTTTTCTTGGTGGCAGAAAGATGCCACTTGGTAGAGGTAGAGGCCGAGGAAGGACATTGGCATCCAGATCTGGTGTGGAGGGAAATGCCTGGAGGGATATGCATCTAGAGTTAGGAGATGTGATGCGAGGGTTGGTCCAATCCCTCAGAAGAGGAAACAAGGATAGACCTAAGGAGGACCCATGGATCACGTAGTTCTATCGATTAAGTGCGTCAACTTTTGATGGAGGTGGCAAGCTAGAAGAGTGTGAGACATGGCTGCTAGAGGTAGAGAAGATACTGAAAGGGATGGAGTGCCCAGCGAAAAAGTGGGTGTGGTTAGCCACATTTCAATTCAAGGGTGAGGTCGATCGGTGGTGGAGAGCCACACACTAGATGAAGTTCCCCAACTCCTACTTGCTGATGATATCCTAAGAAGATTTCCATGATGTGTTCTACGAGAGATACTTTTCAAAGCATGCGAGAGACTAGTTTGATAGAGAATTTCAAAACTTAAAGTAAAGGAATATGTCCATGGCAGAGTATGAGACAACCTTCCATCAGCTGGAACAGTTCGAGTAGACTTTTGATACAGAAAAGCATCAAGTAAAGAGGTTCGTGGAAGGGTTGAACCCAGCACTAAGGTCAAAGATTCTAAGCTACCAATGCAATGGAGTTTGCAGCCCGTTATGAGGATGAGTGTTGACTTTTCCTGGAGGATTACCCCAAGGGAAAAAGGAAAAGGTTCACTTTGCGACCTTCTACTTCTGGGATACCGAGCTGTGGAAGTTTTGGAAATTCATGGAAGAAAAGGAAAGAGCATCGTAGTTCAGCCTTTGAGGAAGGGCACAATGTTACTGGAAAGGAGGATGCTAGATACAACCAAACTGGCTCAAGGAGAGAACCCTATAACATCTACAAGTGGATGGGGCACATTGCAGCATAGTGTCGAATTCGACAAAAGCGTATGGACAACTACAACTACAAAAAAGATTGAACATTTCTAGAAGAGTTGCCTGAATCCTCTAAACTCAGTTGGGAATGTGCCTCACTAACCTACCAAGGGAAAAATGGGTGGCTTCCCTCTTAACCCATGTGATCTACACTGCTACTCTTCCTCACTGGGATTTTGGTTGAGATTGGCATTTGGATTCTTCATTTCACCTATTTGGGGCTTGATCTGTGCTCCTCGGAGTAAGATCTAGCTCCAGGCCTCTTTTGTCTCTTTGTTTTGGCTGCCATTGTCTTGTAGATCGTGGAACTAGCTTGGGGTGTGTGCTGATGTAGTATGGTAGCGTGGTGGCGTATGCCTCACCCTAGTTAAAAGATCATGAGAAGAACTATCTGACCCATGATTTGGAAATGGCAGTTGTAGTGTTCGACTTAAAGATTTGGATACATTATCTCTATGGTGAATAGTTTGAGGTACATACAGATCACAAGAGTTTGAAGTACATCTTCACTCAGAAGGATCTAAACGTGAGACATAGGCATTGGTGAAGTACATCAAGGATTATGACTTTAGTCTATCGTATCACCTAGGGAAAGTAAATGTGGTTGTAGATGCTCTAAGTAGGCGCACTCATGCCTTGGCTAGCCTGATGATCCGTGAATGGAGATTGTTGGAGGGATTAGTGGAGTGTAGTCCTCAGAGACAGTCTTAGGGAGCTATCAGAGTTGTGTTGGCAAATTTGTCTGTTCGCCCGAGGATGATCGAGGCAATTATCATCACTCAGTAGTATGATTCCTTTGTACCAGATATGTAGAGAAAGCTAGAAGTTGGGAATACCCTGCACTTTTTAGTTGAGGTAAATAGTGGGTTGATGTACGACCTGAGGTTGTATGTATCTCAAGTGGAGGAAATCAAGAATTGTCTGCTTGATGAGGCTCATCGCTCTAAATATACTATCCATCCAAGAAGCCTTAAGATGTATAAGGACTTGAAAAGGAATTTCTGGTGGCCTAGGACGAAGAGGGAAATTACTGAATATGTTGTGAAGTGTGCAACCTACTAGATGGTGAAGATAGAGAACCAAAAGCCCAAAGGGACTATACAGCCTCTAGACATTCCAGTGTAGAAATGAGAAAATGTGTCGATGGATTTTGTGACAGGTTTGTCGAGGACCTGAAGAAAGAATGATACAGTTTGGGTGATAGTGGATCGCCTCACAATGTCTGCACATTTCCTACCAATGAGGGTAAATCTTCTCTTGACAAAGCTGACAGAGTTGTATGTAGTAGAGATTGTGAGACTGCATGATGTCCCAGTGTCTATCGTGTCTGACAGAGACACGAGGTTCACATCGAGGTTCTGGAGAGCATTATAGAAGGCTTTTGGTACAGCACTGAGTTTTAGTACAACCTTTCATCCCTAGACAGATGGTCAGACGGAGAGGACCATCCAAATACTAAAGGACATGTTGAGGACCTGTGTCTTGGACTTTGGTGGTAGCTGGGAGGATCATTTACCACTGATTGAGTTTGTATATAATAACAATTACCACACCAGCATTGGGATGGCACCATATGAGTCACTATATGGCAGACCCTGTAGGACACCCACTTGCTGGAGTAAGGTGGGTGAGAGACAATTGATTGGCCCCGAGATCGTACAACAGTACGAGGGTAAAGTGGATCTGATTAGGAAGAGGTTGTTGACTACCTAGAGCCGGCAGATGGGTTATGTAGATAGGAGGTGAAGACCTCTGGAATTCGAGGTGGGAGACTTCGTTATCCTGAAAGTATTACCAACCAAAGGAGTAATGCGGTTCGGAAAGAGAGGCAAGTTGAGCCCCAAGTATATCGAACTGTACCAGATTACAAAGAGAGTCGGTGAGGTGGCATACAAATTAGATCTGCCTCCGGAGTTAGGCAGCGTACACAGCACCTTTCATATGTTCATGTTGAGGAAATGTTTGGCCGATGCATCCTAATTATACCAATGTAGTCAGAGAAGCTATAAGAGAACCTGTCTATGATTGAGAATGTAGTACAAATACTAGACAGGAAAGAACAAGTCCGTAGGAATAAAGTGATTCCATTGATGTTGGTTCAGTGGCAACATCATGGTACAGAGGAGGTGACCTGGGAGTGCGAGGTGGACATCCAAAGACAGTTCCCCTACTTGTTTTATTAGAGATAAATCTTGGGGATGAAATTCTTGTAAGGGGGTAGGATGTGACATCTGGGTCTAATTATCCAATTAATGTAAACCATGAGATTAATTGTAATATTTGAATATGGTTTACTAATTGATAGTTTGAGTTATTGTGGTTATTGTGTGTGCCTCTCTTTGTGTGGTTGGTTTTGGTGGTTTCCTTGGTCTTGTGGGCTTTAGTGTTGTATTTTTGTGTGTGGGACCCAGGCTGGACCTCGGTCAACTTAAGCACAGTGCCACTCACACGTCTTCTTCTTCCTTTCTTTCCCCTTCTCCCCAGACGAACCATGCCTCCATAGCCCTCTCATGCACAACCCGTCCTGTCCATCACTAGTGTGGTGGGGCAGTGATCGGTGTGATTCGCGAGGTGGCCAGGGTAGATGAGTTTAAGAAGGATTGGAGGAGATGACATTGAGGGCATGTGTTGAGCCAGGGCAAGCCAAACCAGAGAGAGGGGGTATAGTCGAGGTGGTGCGTTGAGAGCTGAAGGTGTGCCGTAAGGAGGGGGAGAGCTCATCGAAGTGCAGGTAGGTCGACAGAAATCCCAATGAGGTACGCGATCCCTTCCTTCTCATTTGGTTATTCAAGTATTATGAGTTAAATGGGGGAAAATCATGAAAAATGCATGTAAAATCATGGAAAAATAATGGGAATGACGTGATTGATATGAATATATAGAAATTCTGTGGTTAGGATGAATTTTATGGATTTTTATGAATGATATGCCATGTCACGTGTTTTACGTTCTTATTGGTTTTGATTTTATTCCATGAGCTATGATGAATGGATTTGAATGATGTTTGTCCCAATGGTAGGAGACTTAGAACCCTATATTTGGTGATTTCAGTCTGATTTGTGGTTGGTCAGAAATAGATTTGCCAGAGGTCCCAATTCCAACGAATGAATAGCTAGGGCTCGGGGGATTTTTTTAGAAATAGACATTTTGGTATACCGAAATGGATTCAACATACCGTTTTGCTGTCAGTATTCGACCAGAAACCCAATTTCGATAGACCGAAAACATCTGGTCTTCTATTTCAAGAAATTTTGGTCGACCGAAGTAGGGATTTTTGGACGATTGAATCTCAAGTTTTGGTCGACCGTTCTAGGTGCCTAATGCCTTGTTCGGTATACCAACTTGGTTCAATCTGCTGAACTAGACCACTGGCCCATGTGAATAAATGTGTATGAAAAAAAATGAAAATAGGTGATTTAAATGGATAATGGACATGTATTAATGAGGTATTCCCCATGTGAATGACATGGAGGAATATGGAATTCAATAAATGAAATTGAATGTGATTTTTAGGCATGAGACCCAATAATGAATATGAATACATTATTTTAAATGGTTTTGAGTTTGGGACCCAAATAAAGGGTCAAAATTGCATGGAAGTGACTTCCTGCAATGGAAAGAGAATAAGTAATGGTTTTGAAAAGAAAATCCAAGAGTTTTAAAAACTAAATGATAATGTGTTCTAGAGCGATGATGGATTGGTGTCGGTAATGTGGTAGAAGTATGAGACTTCAATGAAACCAATTGTCAAATACGACCGTGGTTGCTAGTGTGGAACCACGAGAGATTGGTGTTGGTAAATTGGTGTGGAACCAATTGTCAGATATGACCGTAATTACCAAGTTTGAGACGGTGTAGGCTAAGCCTGGGTTTATAAACCTAGGTGTTCGGGTTACCGACGGGACGTCAGGAAAAGACATATCCCCATGCATACGAAATGAAATTGAGGCCTATGGGCCAACGTGGTGTCCTCCCATAAGGGGAACTTCACTACAATAGTGCAAGGAGATAGGGGAAATGGTGTCCTCACCTACTGCTTGTGTGCTTGGTTACTTCTGATCAAGGTAACATCAATAAGAAAAGTGTAAATAAAATGTATGGTTTTAGCTAGAATTAGACTTGTGTCTTGTCTTAAGATTCTAGCAATAAATGAGAGTCATGTTTTAACTAGTTGCTAGCTAATATATATGGTTTTGTTTTAAGTCCTGTGAGGCCTTGTGTTTTAGGCTAGATCTGGTCGAGAATGTGGATTTCTTGGAATGCATAAAAGGTTTAAATATGCATAAATAGAGAAAAATATTTGTTTACAAAAGAACATGGTTTTGGATAGAGATTCCAATTGTTAAAAAAAATGATGTTTTAGAATGGATTCTTTGAAAACCATGTTTTGTAATAGTCTAGGCTTATGTTTTCTCATCATTTTGCCGTGGTGTGTGTGTGTGTGCGTGTGTGTGTGTGTGTAAGCACGTATTGGGTGATTTGGATGTCACTCACACATACTTTATTTGGTTTTCAAGTGAAGGTGGTGTTGTAGTTCAGTTCTAATGCCCGAGTGGGAGCCACTAACTGCACATCGTTCTTGAAGGTAATTCTTAATTAGTTACAATTATTTGATTTATGTTGTAATTATTGTAATTACTTGTGATTCTATGATTTAGGTAGCGTACCTAGGTTTGAGGCGTTACAAAGTGGCATTAGAGCAAAAATCTATTTTTAGCTACATAATTTTATTTTTTATTACAACTAAAATTATGCTAAGTATACAGCTAGGCCTAAATACACTCAATAGAAATAAATCAAATAAACAACAAAAATAAAACTAAACTAAACACTCACTAGAATTCTTGATGTGTGGCACCGTGACTCCTCCTATATGTACTAACTAAAATCAGCTCCTATCTTGCACCTACAGAAATAGAAGCAAAGTATATATGAGTGTCTACTCCAAACGATCACCCAACACACACCCCACCTAACAACTTGACACACCATGCTGAGGAAGTAGGCATAACCACGCTTAGACATGTAAATTGGGCTGAGTTGGGCTAACCTAGCCTAGAAAATACTAAGCTCGTACAGGCTGAGCCTAATCGGTCCAAATAACCGCACTAGGTCGGGCCGAGTTGGATTTTCTATTACCCCAGCCTGGCACAATCCACAGCCTGCCATTAGACCGGGCTAGATGGGCCTGTCCATTGGGTAGTTTTTTTTTAATCAAAAAATTTATTTATTATTAAATAATTAATGTATATATTAAAAAACTTGAAAAGATAGTCAACATTTTATATTAAAAATTATTACATTAATATAAATTTTAAAAAAATATTTATTATTAAATAATTCATGTATACTATATACATAAAAAAACTTGAAAATACATTAGATATTCAACAATTTACATTTTTACATTTACAATTATTACATTGTTATATATTAAAAAATTTACAAAATAAATTTATTTATATTCTTTAATCAGAAGTAGAAACTTCTGTCCTCATTGAAGTAGATATCTTTTTCTCTTCTGATTCGTTGTTTAAATTTGAGTTTTGTAGACGATCAACTGTATCATATCAATCTTTTAAGCTAATAGAGGCTTCTACAGATTTTCTGGATAACTTACATCTTCTATCACTTAAAATCCTTTTTCCTGTAGAAAATGCAGACTCCAACGCTACAATAAGCGCCGAAATTGTTAGTAAATCTTTAGCCATTCTAGAAACTATAGGAAACCTAACAGCAGTACTAGACAACCATTTTAATACATCTAAGTTATCTATTTCAATATCATTAAATGCAAACTCACATTTTAAATACTTTTCTAATTCATCACTAGTTGTTGATTTTACATATTTATTATTTTTCTTATTTAATTTACTCCATAATAAACTATTACTACTACTATTATTATGTGTTCCTGTAAAACTAGATGTATGTGTATTAGAACTATTTTCACCATATTTTGTAGTATACTCTTCAAATAATGCGTATAAGGTTTCCTTAATTTTATTATTATATTCATCTATTTTTTCATTTTCAATCATATTAATTTCATATGAACGTTGGGAAAAACCCATGCCACTTGCCCTTTTTTATTTTTTTAAAAAACCTGGCCAACCCAACCTTGGTTGTTAAGTTGGGCTCAATTGGCCCTATTCTTCTGAGCCGACTAGGCTTGGGCCTTGGGCCCAACATGGCCCACAATCCAACCCTGGTTGAGTCAGCCCAGCCCAACTTTTGCTCGGGCTAGGCTGGGTTGGGCCAAAACATGGGTTGGGTCAAATGGCCTAGGGTCGACCCCGCCCATTTTACATGTCTAACCATGTCCCACGCAAACAAGCATGGCATTCCACTTGGATGTTGCAACACAACAGGCAATCCACTATTGCCCAACAGACAACAAAAACCTCAAAACTATGTTTTTAAAACCATTATTTTCTTTTCCTTTTAAAATCATATGCATGCTCTTTTAAAACCTTTTATGCACACTTGAAATGGCCATCCTTGCCAAATTAAGCTCAAAAGCCACACAAGTTGATCCCACGCACTTGCTATGCGGACGAGACAACCAACGGTGTCTGAATGCTCTCTATAGCATTCAAAACACCCACAACAATCACAAAACACAAGCTACAAAGCCTTTGCTCTGCACCATATGGTGCCCTTTGGACCCAAGCAATAACACCAAAGCCACGGAGCTACTGCTTCCAAAATACAATGCGACATTGATGCAATACCGCCACATAGGTGCAACACCACGACCTCCACTAGGCTTAAAACCACTGAGCCATTGCTCCAAAATACCACGCCACACTATCGTAGCACCACGACCTCCAAGGAGTGACCCCGACATCTGCATTGCCACGAACAAGCACCCTGTGGAGGAGTCTGTCCATCCTATAGTCTCACCACGTACAAGACCCTCAAAAGCAATTCCTACTTGGGTAAACTACTCACCTCATTTAGGCAAGCCGTCCTGTCACTTAGGACAAACCATAGAGTACGCCCATCAACGTCCTCAACTTGGTACCTAGGACAACAGGAGCGTCATACCTCTACACCTGGACAGTACCCTAAATCACAAGCCACAAAACTCAACAAAACACATGGAATTCAACCTAACCAGTAGCTCATGACCCTAGGGGAAACATCTATCCTTGAAGGTCCGCCAGAAGCCACGATCTGTTGGTCCCGTAAAACCACAAAACACTCAGACCTCATCCTAAGCAAACGACTTACGACTCTAGAGGTATCACTCATCCCTATAAACTGGCTGAGAGCATCGATCTTTTGGTCCCCATAAATCCTTTCTCAAAATAATTTGCAAATCTATGCATTCCTCTTTCCAAAATTCTTTGAAAAATCATTTTGAAAACCATTAAATATCCTTTCAAAATCTCATAAAACAAAACTCCATGTCCATAATCGACACCAAAACTAAAATTGAAAAACCACAATCTAAAACATAGCCTTAATAGTTTCTCTGTCAGGCCCAAAACCACACTTTAGGAGAGTTTGAGTTCCAAAGCACCTCGCTCGACCCACGGCAACAACTCAAGCAAAACACTCAACACAGTAACAACAACACTTCCTGGGGATAAAGACCACCTAAGAGAAGCTACACCACACTTGAACCTCACTAAGATCGACTGGACACTTAAGTATCTTGGTCACACCACAAACAATGCCTAGAATTCTAAGTTCTAGAGCCAGAGTGTAAGACCACTTGCTGGCTTGAGTCTTTCAGGAGTACAGCCAGATCAGTGTCAAACATTCATACAGTGCCACTGAATATCTCAATCAGTGCACCACACACAAAACCACAAACTAAAAAAACCCTAAGGTTAATCATTAGCTCTAGTATCTACTCTAAACCACTAAGAGGAAGACTTATTATTTCTAAGTCATATTCTCTTTTATCTAACCACATCCCAAGTGGAATATTACTAATTCATTTTAGGCAATCCCTACAATCATTCTAATGATTATTCTAATCATTTATGCCATTATAATTATCTCCTTAAGATTAATATATATATATTAATCAAAACATAAAACACTTTAATATAGAATTAGGGCCTAGATCGACAGACCAAAATGTAACGATCGACTGAAAATGGACTCAGGGCACCAAATTAGTAGATCAAAAACGACATGGTCGACCAAAATTCCTTGATTCGACAGACTAAAAATGACCAATCAACCAAACCAGGCTCTGTCATCACTCAAGACTTCCAGAACCACAGACTGAATGAATTCGATCGACCAAATCAGGGGTCAAGGGGACAATTTAAGGGTTGAAACGACATATCGAACAAAAACAGTATGCCAAATCAGGTGACAGTAGGGCATCCTAATTTGGGACCCAAAACTCAATCCTGTAAACCACTACACCAAACCACACATACAAAATATCAAAATGAAGATCTCGATGAGATTTTCCCCAAAAGACAAACAACACGAAGATCCATCAAGCAAATCTCCAGAAATCACAAGAAAACCATAAAGGGGCATTATTCACCCTACACAATAAATATGGCCACAAATGCATAATAAATTTCTAAAAAATAATACAATTACCAGCACATTACCATGCACCTATGATCCAAAACTGGAACAAAAAAGAAGCCTATGAAGTGTGTACTTGACATCGAAGACATGGCGACACAAGACGAATGACGCACCTCCTCCTCCGATCACGAGCTCCTCCTCCATGCGATGACGGTGGTGGTGGCGTGATGATGGCGACCTGTGCAAACTGAGATCTGCCATCAAAGCATGCTAGAGAACCACCACAGTTCAGAGTAAACCCTCAAAACTTCCATAAGGGTCGGTACAGCACCATAACCACACAACACTAGGAAAGCCAAAAACCCACTAATCCAAGCGTACAACGCTGCGAAAGCTATGTTTCCCACTGAACATAGGGGACTCAGTGTTTAACAACCCAGAATTCTATTAAAATATTTGAACAAAACACCACTTCCAAAATTGGATTGTTACAAGTTTCCACCTATGAATGAACATAACAATTACACTTGGAGACAAACTGAACAACCTTTTCTTAAATATTAGCATCAACTGCCACAACATTCCAACTAATTCTCCATAGAAACAGAGACATCTTGGGAGGTAACAGAATAGACCAATTCCACTTTTGTTACCAACCATCAGACCACTAGTATTGATAGTTTGCCACTCACTCTTGATTGTAAGCTTACCATCAGATGCTGGTATCTAAATAAGCCTATCATTTGTGCCTAATTTAGACTATGTTTAGTTTGATGTGTTTTACGGAATTTTCTAGAGTCCTATTCAACTAGTTCTTTATAGCAAATTTTCCCTATTCTATTTCTTGAATAGAAATGTTGAATGTTTTATACTTAAGTGCCTTTTGTTGTTGCATGCTGAGGGTTTAAATGGAACCCTAGGTGCATTCTTGGTCTATGTTAGGTACTATGTGAGATGCTAGAGTTATTTGAGAGTTTTTGTGCATTTTCATTGTGTGTATGGACTATGCATTTTGGCTTGTACAGTAAGAAGCTATGGCATGTTATATTGTAGTGTAGATTGATTCTATTTGGAATAAGTTTTCGAATGTTTTTCCATTGATTTCTGGTTGTGGAGACCAAGATATTGAGGAGGTTGAGGTCTATAGACTAATAGGAATGAGGTTGAGGTTCAAGAACCAAGAATGTCGAAAGATTGTGTTGATGGATTAAGGATGATTGATACCTTTGGATGATTATGTGCGAGGCCAAGGTTGAGGTTCTGAGTCAAGTGTTGGCAAGGTCAGGGGTGAGAGTCCCTGGATGGCCAAAGCATAGAGACAAGAGTGTTGACACGATCAAGGGTTTAGATTTCCTAAGGTGACCCCAATACTAAGGATGCTGATTGTGTGCATCCTGTGAGAGTTAGCCAAAGCGTGATATGTACGTGCCTAGCTTCTGATGACGTCTCAGAGTAGACAGTGGCGAGGATTCTTCAGAGAGAAGAGACTCGAGATGGGTGGACTCCTTCATAAGGTGACTCGTTTGTGGTCGTGTAGTGTGATTTGATGGCTACTTATGGTCGGTGTCGATCACTTAGGCCTGAGTGACACGATAGGTGTATGCATGTGTGTATTGTTGGAATATTTTGTGTGCAACAGAGCATTCAGATACTATTGGTTGTTTGATCTGTGCATTGAGTATGTGGGTTCAAATAGCATGCTTTTGTATTGCTCAAAGAGAAATGAGTACTTTGTACTATATTGAGTTTTCAGTAGATTTATTATAGAGTTTTGGATACATACTTTTATAATAAGTTGTATCATATTTTTTATGTTTCAATCATTGTGGCTTCGATTGAAAAGTACAGTGTACTTGGTTTTGGTAGATTTTGAGTTGAGTGGCTTTAAGATGCATGCCTTGAAGTTTTACATACATGCTCCTGGCTTGGTTTTGATTCTTTGTGCTTTGTTGCCTAGCTGGGTTTTGAGGTGGATTATAGACGGAAGATTTACAATTCGTCTGAGGCATTGGACTTGCACATTTGAGACTTGTATTATGTGTGCACGTTTTTTGTTGGTTTGTGGTTATGTTGAGATTTCAATGAAATTAATATTGATTTTGTAATGCATGTCTTTGTGACAGATATGCATCATGATCTCTGGTTTTCTGTAGATTTTTAGGGCATCAATATTGGTTTATTAGTGTTGTTTAAAGTTGAGGATTTTGAGTCAGATTTTCCGTAGATTTCAAGTATTGTGTGGCAAGGCAAGCATAGATGGTTTGGTATAGTGCGTTTTTCTATCATTTTGACTTGTGATATCGATATTGTGATGTTAGTATCAGATTTGTAGGTTTTGCATGTTGACATGGTACATTATGGCTATGCATTCTACCAATGTCTTTTGGTATAGTTTCTAGTTGTTTTGTAAAAATTAATTCTATCTTGAATTACTTTAGGTTTTGTGTTTTCAGTGGATGTGTATTAGGTAACTTTTTAGTAGTTGCTTATGTATGTTTGTATTGTGTTTTACAAGTGTAGATTTAAAATTAATTTGCTTATTAGTACATATAAAGGAGACACTTAACCATACATCAAGAACCTTAGATAATTGTTCTACTCTAATTGTTATTATTAATAGTATGGTATTTGATTTTAGATTCAATTGTTATGCGTTATGGTATAAAAAAAATTATGACTGATTAGATCAATGGCGATGGATGTCGTAATTAGGTCTTCATTGGTCTAAATGTGTCCTCTATATGTAGACATGTCAATTCTTGACACAACACGATAACACGAAACGATACGACACGACACGACACGATAACACGATAAAATTTAGTTATAATTTTTTTTAATTATTTTGAAATATTTATGTGATTTATAGTTAATAAACATAAATTTATTTTGACACGATTAGACACGATTATTACCTGATTTAACACGATTGGAACTGATTGAACCCAGTTAATATACGTTTAACATTAATAATAGATTATTAAACATATTATTACCAAATTGAATATAAATATATTTTATATATGTTTAAATTTATTGTATTATTAATAATTAAGTATAATTTTTCTAAAGTACAAGAAATATTAGTAAAAAAATGATTGAGACACGGCAAGTACACTGCGACAGGTCTACCTATAAGTAATTGCGTGGACTACAGGTGGTTCAGTTGATTAACCCAGCGGAACGGCTCTGGTATCTATCGTGTGTGTGTGCGTGTTACCCATGGCATACATGCGCACGTTCACTGCACACCACAATTATTGGGATGGCGATTTCTTGTCTTATTGTAGCAGCTGCATTTGCATAGCTGTAATGCAGATTCCTTGTTCCTAGATCAACTAAAGTAAAGCAGCCAGCTGCATTTGAAGAAAAGTGAAGCAGTCAGTCTAGCTGAGTATGTAGCGCTCTTGTTGTTGATTCATTTCTCCGCAACGGACGAACGAACAAACAAAGAAACAAACAGAGATTTCATATATGGGAGGCTCATCAGGCTTTGATTCTGATGTTGGTCGTCGGACAAGTTACTGGCGCTGGAGGAAGGATGACTTCTTCCCTGAGCAATCCTTCCAGAGCTGGGCCTCGTACAGGTCTGCTCTCCGCCAGACCCCTCACCGATTTAAGGACCGCCTCCTTGGTCGCTCCACCGACGCCGCCGAGCTGGGGACCCTCCGTGCCCGGAGTGAAAACGACATGAAGCGCTGCCTCACTTGGTGGGACCTCACCTGGTTTGGGTTCGGCTCCGTCATCGGTGCTGGCATCTTCGTCCTCACAGGTCAAGAAGCCCACGACCATGCTGGCCCTGCCATCATCCTCTCCTACGTCGCGTCCGGTGTTTCCGCCATGCTTTCCGTCTTTTGCTACACAGAATTCGCAATTGAGATCCCTGTCGCGGGTGGGTCCTTCGCCTACCTTAGAGTCGAGCTCGGCGACTTCGCCGCTTTCATCGCTGCCGGCAACCTTCTTCTCGAATGTATCATCGGTGCTGCCGCCGTGGGTAGAGCGTGGACCTCGTACCTTGCCACTCTTCTTAATCGCAAGCCCAATTCCCTCCGTATCAGAGTCGATAGCCTTGCGGACGGCTACAACCTCCTCGACCCCATTGCCGTTGGCGTCCTCATGGCGACCGGGACAATTGCCGCGATTAGCACGAAAAAGACGTCCTACTTCAACTGGATCGCTTCCGTCGTCCACGTCGTAGTCATAATCTTCGTCATAGTTGCTGGCCTTGCCAATGCCAACGTCAACAACCTGACTCCATTCGTTCCTTACGGCGCTGAGGGAGTCTTCCATGCCGCGGCAATCGTTTACTTCGCCTACGGAGGGTTCGACAACATCGCCACTATGGCGGAGGAGACGAGAAATCCGTCGAGAGACGTACCGTTGGGTCTTCTTGGGTCGATGTCGGCGATCACCATAATCTACTGCCTCATGGCTCTATCCTTGAGCATGATGCAGAAGTATGCATCTTCTGCAACCCTAAACTATGTGATTTATGCTAGAAATGTTTCTTACGCAGTTAAATAATTTCATGTTTGAACATGATCAACCATTAATACATGTAACAGGTACACGGACATCGACTCCGATGCGGCCTTCTCAGTGGCCTTCCGGAGCGTGGGGATGAAATGGGCGCAGTACGTCGTGGCGGCGGGAGCGCTGAAGGGGATGACTACGGTTCTGCTGGTGGGAGCCTTGGGAACAGCACGGTACACAACCCACATCGCCAGAGCGCACATGATCCCTCCCTTGCTGGCACTAGTGCATCCCTGGACCGGAACGCCCATCTACGCCACGGCGACGATGACGCTCTGCAGCGCATGCTTCGCGCTCTTCTCTAGCCTCGACGTCCTGGCGAGCTTGCTGTCCATAAGCACCCTGTTCATCTTCATGATGATGGCGGTGGCGCTGCTGGTCCGGAGGTACCACGTCGCCGGCATCACCACAAGGCCGGAGATGCTGAGGCTGGTCGGGCTGCTGATGCTGATAGTGGCGTCTTCCATGGGGATCTCGGCTTACTGGGGTCTGAGGCCCAATGGGTGGATCGGGTATGTGGTAACGGTGCCAGCATGGTTGGCCGGGACGGCGGGGCTGTCGGTGTTGTTGCCGCAGAGACGCTCGCCCAAGGTGTGGGGCGTGCCGCTGGTGCCTTGGCTGCCATCGCTGTCCATTGCCACCAATCTGTTTCTTATGGGTTCGCTTGGGTACCAGTCGTTTGCGAGGTTTGGGGTGTGTACAGGGATCATGCTGCTCTACTACCTCTTCTGCGGGGTGCACTCCACTTATGACATGGCTCATGGTAGTAGCTGCGACGATTGTGTCCACAAGCAGCAACAGGACGTTGGGAAACCAGCAATTAATAATGCTGATGGTGATAATGTTCTACTTGCTGAAGGAGAAAAGGAAGAAGAAGGAGAAGAAAATGGAATTAGAAAGAAAACAGTGACCCCCCAGGACCATAGTTGTTGAGCAACTGACATAGACGTAAAAAAATGGCTATCATGGTTGGAGACACCAGATCGATCAAGTTGGAGTTTATCTGTGAAGTGCTTGAATACTACTGTGCTATTTATTTGGAAGGAATGGATACTCAACATTATGCATTTGGCTGTTTATGTTCGATTTCATTTCAATAATGTAGTTTATATTAAGTATCTGTTTCAACAACTTGTGATCAGTCTTAATTTTCCATAGAGTAATCTTTGGCTCATTGCCAGAATAAGAAAACATAGCACACCTACGCACAAATAAACAGATCAAATTATCAATAATTAACAATAAATTGAGAGCGACCTCTCACCGTTCCATAAGAAAAGTACCATTGGCCCAAGCCAAGAAGAAGAAGAAGAAGAATTCTAATTTTGATCACAGAACTTCAATTTGACTTTACAAGAGACTTGGTAAGAATTTAACTAGCTGCTTGCAAATAACCGAGCCTACTCTTTGATTTCTCTCGCGCGTCATATTCTTACAACTTTGCAGGGACAGGATTTATTAGCCTCTTTTTTCATCTTAAAAAAAAATAAATTTGTCTTTTCTACGAGAAAGAAAGAAAGAAAGCAAGGATAGCGAAAGGAGTACGCACCAAAGATACAATTTAGTAGATTATGTTCAATAGCATTGTTATGATAGTAGGCTTGTAGTAGAGGACTGACTGTAGAAGTGGCACTAGCAGTGGAAGCAGTAGTAGAACTAATAAGAATCTGGCCCTTGTGGCATAGTCGTCGATCTAGGAGGTCAAGGTAAAGGTGTAAAACAAACCAGATTTGACCGATTTGACCTGTAAAATCTATGACGTGGTCGAGCCTAGACTGAGCCTAGTTGGATTAGGCTAGTCTTTTAACCTCCTAGGCCTGGCAAGTGGGTCAGAACTTACTTTATTTTTTTATTTTTTTTTTAAAAATCTAGGTCGACCAAATGGACTTGGTCCACTACGCTGGTGGGCTTAGCTCTTGAGTTTGGCATGGATTGCAGCCTCATCTAGCCCTAGGTTGGGCTAGACGGCCCAAGGTAGGGTCAAAAGTTAGGCTAAATCGAACGGTCTAGGACCGATTAAGTTCGATTTACACCTTTGGGTAAAGATCCTTGCGGAGGAATTGTAGTGGCATATCTCATAGTTGTCAACTTTGTCCACAACATTGAACATGAGACATTTGATGCTGCTGCACGATGGAAGGAAGATGATCAAGGAAAGGAGAGGAGTTGAGGAGCTGAAACAAGCAGGCAAAGGCAAACAATGATAAGGACGATGCCATGATACTAATATGCTATTACCAACAACAATTGAACAATAGCAACAAGCTTGCGGATAGCAAGAAAGCGTGTGAGGTAGAAGAAGAAGAAGAGAAGGGTTTTCTCTTTTTTTTTTGTAAACAATAAATATATTAATAATAAAAGCTTAACAATGAAGTCTACCATCAAGGAAAAAATACATGTAGTATCATACTTGGAGGGCATTAACAAAATATTACGTTAACAGTTGGTAGATGCTAATCTACCCTGAAACTGAAAGTGTAACGTTTCGATCCCGGACACGCTACTAAAACACAGTATCAAGCATAATTACACTAATTACAGAAACATTAAATAATTATAACTAAGGCTCACCTTCAGGATGCGGCTAAAGTTCCAACTCTTGCACCGGAACTCGGCTGCACGCGGTCTACACCTGAAAACTAAATAAGCACCCGTGAGTGACATCTAAGTCACCCAGTACGCGCCCAAAACATACAAACCACAAAATATCGGCAAAACCATAAAAACTTATTTCTTTTATTTCTCAAAACTTGGTTTTCCTTTTTTTTGAGAATCCTCTTTTCTTTTACTTGAAATTATTTGGGAATCCAATCTCAAATTCATGCTCGTTTCAAAAGCCATGTTTCTTTTCTTTTCTCAAAAACATTTGGAAACTCATTCCAAAACCACACCTTTGCATTTTCTTTTAAAACCTTTGGAATTCATTTTCCAAAACATATCCTTTTCAATACTTGGGATTTCTTCCCAAAATCACACTTTCAAAT
>JAMKQA010001490.1:0-19767 GCA_024699735.1 Posidonia australis | reverse complement strand
AATTCAAAAAGTGAACATGCCAACCGATAGGCAGTCGGTGACGGTTCGGGAGGAGGATAAACAAACACATCATCCGAGAAGCAGGCAGTGATGGTTCAGAAATCTGAAAAGCGAACACGCCAATCAAGAGGCAATCGGTGACGGTCCAGAAGGAGGATAAACGAACACATCATCCGAGAAGTAGGCGATGATGGTTCGGAAATCTGAAAAGCAAACACGCCAACCAAGAGGCAGTTGGTGACAGTCCAGACGGAGGATAAACAAACACATCATCTGAGAAGCAGGCAGTGATGGTTCGAAAATTAGAAAAGCGAACATGCCAACCGAGAGGTAGTCAGTGATGGTCCCAAAGGAGGACTACCGAACACATTATCCGAGAAGAAGGCGGTGATAGTTCGGAAATACGAAAAGTGAACACGCCAATCGAGAGACAGTCGGTGATGGTTCAGATGGAAGACAACTGAACACATCATCCAAGAAGCAGGCGGTGATGGTTCGAAAATCCAAAAAGCGAACACGCCAACTAAGAGGTAGTCGGTGACAATCCAGGAGGATAAATAAATACATCATCCAAGAAGCAGGCGGTGATGGTTTGATAATCCGAAAAGCGAACACGCCAACCGAGAGGCAGTCGATGACGATTCAGATGGAGGATAAACAAACACATCATCCGAGGAGTAGGTGGTGATGGTTCGGAAATCCGAAAAGTGAACACGCCAACCGAGAGGCAATCAGTGATGGTCCAGAAGGAGGATAAACGAACACATCATTCGAGAAGCAGGCAGTGATGGTTCGAAAATCCAAAAAGCGAACACGCCAATCAAGAGGCAGTCGATGACGGTTCAGAAAGAGGAAAAGCGAACACGCCAACCAAGAGGTTGTCAGTGACGGTCTGGAAATGGGATAAACGAACACATCATCTGTAAAGCAGGCAGTGATGGTTTGGAAATCCGAAAAGTGAACATGCAAAACGTGAGGCAGTCGGTGACGATTCAGAAGGAGGATAAACGAACACATCATCAGAGAAGCAGGCGGTGATGGTTCGGTAATCCGAAAAGCGAATAGGCCAATCGAGAGACAATCGGTGAGGGTTCAGAAGGAGGAAAAGCGAACATCCAACCGAGAGACAGTCGGTGACAGTTTAGAAGGAGGATAAACGAACACATCATCCAAGAAGCAGGCAATGATGGTTCGAAAATCCAAAAATCGAACAAACCAACCGAGAGGCAAACGATGACGGTCCAGAAGGAGGATAAACAGACACATCATCCGAGATGCAGGCGGTGATGGTTCAGAAATCCGAAAAGCGAACACGCCAATCGAGGGGCAGTCGGTGACAGTTCAAAAGGAGAATAAACGAACACATCATCGGAGAAGCAGGCGGTGATGGTTCGAAAATCCGAAAAGCGAACACGCCAACTAAAAGTCAGTCGGTGATAATCCAGAAGGAGGATAAATGAACACATCATCCGAGAAGCAGGCGGGGATGGTTTGGAAATCCGAAAAGCGAACACGCCAACCGAGAGGCTGTTCGTGATGGTTCAGAAGGAGGAAAAGCAAACACGCCAACCAAGAGGCAATCAGTGACGGTCGAGAAAGAGGATAAATGAACACATCATCCGAGAAGCAGGCGGTGATGGTTGGGAAATTCGAAAAGCGAACACGCCAACTGAGAGGCAGTCGGTGACGGTTCAAAAGGAGGGTAAACGAACACATCATCCGAAACGCAGGTGGTGATGGTTCGAAAATCCGAAAAGCGAACATGCCAACTGAGAGTCAATCGGTGATGGTCCAGAAGGAGGATAAATGAACACATCATCTGAGAAGCAGGCGGTGATGGTTCGAAAGTCTGAAATGTGATCACGCCAACCGAGAGGTTATCGGTGATAGTTCAGATGTAGGAAAAGCGAACACGCCAACCGAGTGGCAATCGGTGACGATCCCGAAGGAGGATAAATGAACACATCATCCGAGAAGTAGGCTGTGATGGTTCGAAAATTTGAAAAACAAACACACCAACTGAGAGGCAGTCGGTGACGGTTCAGAAAGAGGATAAACGAACGCATCATTCGAGAAGCGGGCGGTGATGGTTCGGAAATCCGAAAAGCGAACACGCCAATCGAGTGGCAGTCGGTGACGGTCTAGAAGGAGGATAAACGAAAACAACATCCGAGAAGCAGGCGGTGATGGTTCGAAAATCCGAAAAGCAAACACGCCAACCGAGAGGCAGTCGGTGAGGGTTCAGAAGGAGGATAAGAGAACACATCATCCGAGAAGCAGGCGGTGATGGTTCAAAAATCCGAAAAGTGAACACGCCAACTAAGAGTCAGTCGATGACGGCCCAGAAGGAGGATAAATGAACACATCATCCGAGAAACAGGCGGTGATGGTTCGAAAATCCGAAAAACAAACACACCAACCAAGAGGCAGTCAGTGACGGTTCAGAAAGAGGATAAACAAACGCATCATCCGAGAAGCAGGTGGTGATGGTTCGAAAATCCGAAAAGCGAACACGCCAATCGTGAGGTAGTCGATGACGGTCTAGACGTAGGATAAACGAACACATCATCCAAGAAGCTGACAGTGATGGTTTGGAAATCCGAAAAGCAAACACGCCAATCGAGAGGTAGTTGGTGACTGTTCAGAAGGAGGACAACCGAACACATCATCCGAGAAGTAGGCGGTGATTGTTTGGAAATCCAGAAAGCGAATACGCCAATCGAGAGGCAATCGGTGACTGTTCAGACGTAGGATAAATGAACACATCATCCGAGAAGCAGGCGGTGATGGTTTGGAAATTCAAAAAGTGAACATGCCAACCGATAGGCAGTCGGTGACGATTCGGGAGGAGGATAAACAAACACATCATCCGAGAAGCAGGCAGTGATGCTTCAGAAATCTGAAAAGCGAACACGCCAATCAAGAGGCAATCGGTGACGGTCCAGAAGGAGGATAAACGAACACATCATCCGAGAAGCAGGCGATGATGGTTCGGAAATCTGAAAAGCAAACACGCCAACCGAGAGGCAGTTGGTGACAGTCCAGACGGAGGATAAACAAACACATCATCTGAGAAGCAGGCAGTGATGGTTCGAAAATTAGAAAAGCGAACACGCCAACCGAGAGGTAGTCAGTTATGGTCCCAAAGGAGGACTACCGAGCACATTATCCGAGAAGAAGGCGGTGATAGTTCGGAAATACGAAAAGCGAACACGCCAATCGAGAGACAGTCGGTGATGGTTCAGATGGAAGACAACTGAACACATCATCCAAGAAGCAGGCGGTGATGGTTCGGAAATCCAAAAAGCGAACACGCCAACTAAGAGGCAGTCGGTGACAGTCCAGGAGGATAAATAAACACATCATCCAAGAAGCAGGCGGTGATGGTTTGATAATCCGAAAAGCGAACACGCCAACCGAGAGGCAGTCGATGACGATTCAGATGGAGGATAAACAAACACATCATCCGAGGAGTAGGTGGTGATGGTTCGGAAATCCGAAAAGTGAACACGCCAACCGAGAGGCCGTCGGTGACGGTCCAGAAGGAGGATAAACGAACACATCATCAGAGAAGCAGGCGGTGATGGTTCGGAAATCTGGAAAGCGAACATGCCAACCGAGAGGCAATCGGTGACGGTCCAGAAGGAGGGTAAACGAACACATCATCCGAGATGTAGGCGATGATGGTTTGAAAATCTGAAAAATGAACACGCCAACCGAGAGGCAATCAGTGGCAGTTCAGAAGGAGGATAAAAGAACACATCATCCAAGAAACAGGCAGTGATGGTTTAGAAATCCGAAAAGCGAACACGCCAACCGAGAGGCAGTCAGTGACGGTTTCGAATGAGGATAAATGAACACATCATCCGAGAAGCAGGCGGTGATGGTTAGGAAATCCGAATAGCGAACACGCCAACCGAGAGGCAGTCGGTGACGGTCCAGAAAAGGGATAAACGAACACATCTTTTGAGAAGCAGACGGTGATGGTTCGAAAATCCGTAAAGCGAACACGCCAACCAAGAGGCAGTCGGTGACGGTCCGAATGGCAAGATATTGAATGGGCAAATGACATAATACTGATTTCAGGAGAACAATACCAAAAGGCAGCTGACATGCCCCTGGTAACAGGGGATGAATACCAAAAGGTAGCTTACATGCCCCTAGTAACAGGAGATTATTACCAAAAGTTAGTTGACATGCCCTTGGTATCGGAATGCTAAGGATGTTGCTGAAAGAAAGGAACTGAGGAAAGCTGGGGGGCCCCAAATAACTGGTTTAGCGTATAGAAGTTTGCCATGGGGATCTAATTCAAGTACTAGTGCACCCTAGATCATCGCCGTTGTGGGGAATGTCAATTGAATCAGTTGAGGTTCTGTTGTCTATGCCTAATGCCATCACGAATTCAGATTGTTTGTGACATGCTAACGATGACCAAGATCTGATGCTTGACTCGCTGCAATGTCCTGCTGTAGTTGTCGCTTTGTAGGAGCTACTATGTAATGAATGTCACTTCTCTATGAGAATGTACACCTGACCATCGTTTGGACAATAATTCGCACCAAGCGTTCTCAAAACAATCCTTTTTTCCCACAAAGCAGCTAACATGTCCCTAGTCGAAGGCTCTAGTTCAGTTACATAGTAAGTTAATGTTCTATCAGGTGCATGATATGTGACTTTCGACCAAAGAGCAGCTGACATGCCCTAATCAAAGAATCTGGTTCAATTACACTGTAGCTGGTGCCCTGTCAAGCACATGACATGTGACTTTTGACCAAATAGCAGCTGAAATGCCCTTGGCTGAAGGTACTTGGTAAAAATCCTGTTGAACAAGTCCATATGCAAACAAAAAGAATTCATTGAAGCAAAACTGTGATGATTATGACTTATTGTGGTGGACTCTGTTATTGTGAGAAATTTAATTATTTAAGAATGACCTTTTTGTTTGATCAAGAAATGCATGTCTTGTTGATTAAGTGTGATTTTAGTTGCATTTTTATTGCTTTGCTTGTTCAATGAGTTCATTATCTGGATCGTTTGCTTGTTTAGCTCAGCTATTTGTTTGCCCTCCGTTAGGTTGGAAAGTTGTATGCCTATTAGAGGAGGATGCCACCTTCGACTCAGTTGACACTACAGAGATTCGCAAGTCATTGGTGGCTCTCGTTAGGTAATGGTGGCACTCGAACTCACTGTAAGGTATTATAATGGACCTGGCTCCATGCCAAACTCTTTAAGGTCCTGCACTTGCTTTTTCTTTTTAATATCATTGACATTTGTTTTACTCCCTCATAAACGTGCGGTTTCACTCTAACCTTGACTTGGAGGTAATAAGTGCCTGATCTATTCAGGAGGCCTTTATTGCAAGAGGGTGGGTCAGTCCCTCAAAGGTGTGATTTTACTGAGTGCATACTCCAACTCCTCTCCAAGGTACGGTAAGGCTAGAGCTACAACGCACGCCTCTGACTCTTGGGCTGACTTCTGTCTTCGCCTTCTATCTTCTCTATTCTTTTATGCCCCTGTGAATGTATGTTTCTTTTCTAGCTCACACTCTCAGTCACCCCTAACATTTTATCTCCCTCTTAGAGGTGCAGGATCCTTGCGGAGCTTGGACATTTCGTCCGGCTTTGATATTCGGTGGCTCCCTTGCTAACTTGGTCACCTAAGTAGTAACAATTGAGGAGGGATAATCCATTCTGACATAGGCAAGCCTTTCCAATTTTTCATCATTGGGCAGAATGTTATTGACAAGCAAACTATATTTTCTACTATTCTTAATGTTTTTATGTTTTGTGTTTCTCTTCTTTTTTTCTCTTTTGTGCTTTCTTTTTTGTGTTTCGATAAATGGTGATGCAAAAAGAAAACAAAGGGAACAAAGGAAAAGGATACAGCATCAGTGCTTGTTGTTGCTGTTTTGTCGATGCCATTGGGGTTCAAAGTAACTCCTTGCAGTGCCACTAGAAACCGAAATCGAGGCAGGTGTAACCAAAGACATCAAAACCATCATTAAAACTGAGACTGTCACTGTGAATGCTGAATCCGCTGGTGACATTAAAACTGTATCTCTATTGGAGTTGATATCTGCTGTGACGACTGTCTCCTACTTGATCCAGGGTATTTGCACATGTTGGGTCAGATCGGTGTATGGCAAACTGGCAAACTTTAGGTTAGTCCCCCTATAGAGGAACAAGAACAAGAGTGGCACACGTGAGTGTCGCTGGACAGAACTGAGAAAAGACAAGAGGACAAACTAGGCTAATGAGGAACGAGAACAAGAGCGGCATATGTGTGTGCTGTCGGAAGATGAGAGAGGACAAACTAGGCAAATAAGGCCTGATGGATTCCCAAGAAAAAACTGGGAGAAAGAGGGAAACACCTCCGAAGTTCCAGCATCCTCGGAGCTTGCCGACTTAAACACGGTAAGGTCCGCTATTCTACGGTGTGCACGTGTGTGTGCAAGTGTGTGTGCAAGTGTATGTGTGTGCTGCCTCCTGTGTGTTGGCGACAATGTCTTCATTGTCAATCAAATCCTAGACAGCATTCCAGAGAGTAAAACACTTGTTCGTCGAATGTCCATGGGTGCAATAGAATTGGCAGAACAAGTTTGTCTTATACCACCTAAGAAGCAGGTCCGGTGGTGGATGAACCTCAGGTAGCTGCAGGAATGGCGCAACTTTAGGAAAGATGTCGCTCAACGAATCCCCGAGTGGGGTGAAGTCTTTTTCCTTACGGCGAGGCCGCCTTTGCCGTTGTTGCTGCCCTTGTTGAACTAACACAACACAACATGTCGGCTCAACAGTGCTGTGTGGATGTGTAATGTGTGCTGACCTAGATGCTGGTGAGGATAAGGATATGGATGCGGGTGCTGTGCCTCGCGTGAGTCTGAATGACGTCTCGCAGAGTGTAGCATTTATCAGTCGAATGCCCCGGGGCTCGATGATAATCGCAGTATGCGCTCGCGTCGTACCACGAAAGGAGTGGTGGTGGTGGGGGACGTGGATCCGGGAGTCTCAGAAGCGACACAACATGAGCAAAAACAGCGCTCAGCGACTCACCCAGAGGAGTGTAGTTGCTTTCAACGCGACGGCCTCGTTTCTCCTTAGGTTGTTGTCCTTGTTGAGCTGATGTGATGTGATGCACCAGCTTGACAGTGGGAGGTGTGCGCCTAGTGTGTAGTGACGACCTACGTGTTGGGACCTGATCATGATGCTGAGGTGGGTTTTGAGTGTGCTGTGCTGTGTGTGGTGTTGAGCACGAGAACAATAGCTACGACAATGGTACAGCTCTGGGCGACAGACTCGAGAAATGTTGTACTCTCGCACAACTAATGGGCAGATTCCTAAGTGATTGTGATGCATGCTGTGGCCAATACAGTTGTGATGTAGGAGGCAAAGATAATGCCCCCATCGTCGGAGCAGTGCGATGCTGGAGCGATGGTATGAGCGATAATGTAGTGGGGTGAGCCTGCAATGCTATAGTGGTGTGCACTGGAACCTCAGAGGCCGAAAGAGGAAGATGCTCAATAGGATCAAAAGAAAAGGCCATGCACTCGAACCCTTGGGCCAAAGCTCTCAAGTATTGAGCCTGCGTGGCCGAAGACCCATCAAAAGATGGGTCAGAAGGCAAGAGCAGAATAGGAATGGCCCCTAAAATAGATGAAATCGTACCTGATTGAACTCCTAAAACAGGAGGGCCCGAGAGATAGGGTGCAGCTGGTAGAACTTCTGGTACCCACGTGGTAGTCATCGTGATTGAATCAGTGACGGGCCATAGATCGGTTTGTGTCTGCCACTGTCCCGGAAGAGGAGATAGGGATCCTCCATGATTCCCAAATCGGGATACATAGAGGGAAGAAGAAGTAGTCAAAGTGAGAGAAGGAGGATCTGAGTGTGGGACCCCCTTCAGAACAATAACCAGTGGTTTGCGGGTCTACAGGGCCATGGCTAACCGCAAGAGAAATAAAAGGAGTTGTGGAAAAAGACAAATGCACGAGTTCTAAGACGAGCTACTGTGAAAAAGTGACCAATAGCTTGGAGAAAGCAAGAGAAAACAACCACGGGAGGCTGCTCACGACGGAGACACCCGAGCTCCCGGCTAAGGACCTCGCAACAAGCTACCTGAGAAAACAGGTATCAGAACCTGAACAACGACGCACAGACACATGCGGGTTATTAAAGTGGCATGCAATGACACACAATGCAGATGAATGTCCTAAAGTGCACTCTCTCACTATGCATGTCCCATATGGGGTTGACCACATGGGACGCACTCATGAGTTTCAGGTTTTGACTCTAGTCAAAAAAGTAGGTTCCCATTCTAAATCCTGGCCGGAGCGCAGGCAGTGAATGGGTGGTGCATTGGTGGCCTCGTATCCTGCAGTGGCATGGAGTTGTACCCTCTACTAGCACCGACACGACCCTAGACAATGGGGGACAAACTAACAACACGCCCTACACCAAAGCTATAGAATAGGCTACCAGAATTGTCCTTCGAAAACTGTGGGTGGACTCAGAGGAGAAGATGCATGCTTTCTAAAATGATCATTCATGCAATATGCTTTTGTGTCTTTTACTTGCGTTTTATTAAACCATGGGGGATTGTGAGCATTTGTCTCTAGTTATGCCTTATTATTTGTTTAACTGAGTTTGTGTGTTTTATTTTAACCAGATAGGGAGGTAAACATGTCTCTACTCTCCTAATCATGGAAAATACAAAAAGGGCATAAAACACACTATCATGGCATCTAAATAGTCAATCAAAAGACATGAATACAGCATGTGCTAGTGTAGCGCTCACAAGTAGTGAAGAAAAGCAAGTATCAACAAAAAAGCATGATTCAAGTCATGTGTATGTGCAGTGGCATAGCAATGGTATAAAAAGGCATGTTCAGTCAGATATGTATAAGCAAATAGAACATGCACAAAGTGTAAAGACCAAAGACAAGTAAGAAAACCAAAACGAAAGCTAGAATCTAGTTATCCCCAGCAGAGTCGCCAGTTCCTGTGACCATGCCCGTGGAACCCTGCACGACTCTCCTTACAGTGCGTGGAAGCACACAAGGAGTCCCGATACGGTCACGACGAAAATGGTGAATCTGGAGAAGAAGACTAGACTCGGAAACACCAAGGAAAGATAAGAAAGGATAAGGAAAGGAGTCACTACCTAATCTTTTAATGGAAAGACGAGGAAAACCAAACACAAAGGAAAACCAAAAAGACATCAAGGTGAAGAAAACATGTATGCTCCGTGCCAAATGGATGTAATGCACAAATCAATGTGGGCCAGAGAAAGGATAAGGATTCTTGTTACGCATGGGGAAGTGGTTAGGCACCCCCATACACCCGAAGAACTCAGTCTTTCTAGGTTTCTTGCTTGCTAAATGGCCTATTGTGTGTATGCTTGTCTATTCTGAATGCACATGCTTAAAGTGACTGCGAAAACATGCCAAATCAAAGAGAGGAAATGAATAAAAGGAAAAAAGATAATCCGAGGGACAAATGTAGGCATTGATAATGTTGCTTTACTGTACGCCCATGGGCGATGAGGAAAATCGTGAAAATCGAGAAATGCTTGAAAAGCATCACGCAAATTAGTGGAAACTCGAAGAAATCTGAGAAAATCAAATTGGGGAAAATAATCCTCATTTGGGACAATGTCGGCATTGTTAAGCCTGTTAATGTACGCCCTCGGGCGATGGAAAGCCAAATCAAATCAAAATCGCAAAAGTCAGAAGAAATCTGGGAAACGATGGGAAAACCAAGCTTGAAATGAGTTAGAAATGCGTGCACGATGTAAGAAATAAAACACGAGAAAATATGCATGAACAATAGCAACAAAATATACAAAATGCATATCTGAGTATAAAATGAAAGTTCCAGGGGTTTTTGTGCAAAATCCCCAAATTCTGAGTGAAAACTGAAATTCTGAGGCAAAATCATCAAAAATACATAGGAAATCCCATTTTATGTAATTTTGAAGAAATTTGGGGTCAAATGTGTAAAACTGTGCATTTTTAGTGAAATTAAAGATTTTTAGGGGTTAATATGCAATTTTGCCATTAAAACATGTATTTAATGCAATTCTGTAAAAACTCAGGGTTAAATGTGCAAGAAAAAGTGTTTATGTTTGAAAACAAGGAGTTCAGGGTCCATTCTGTAATTTCTCCCATGAAAACATGCATTCTGTATGAAATCAGTGAAATTTAGGAGTTAAAATGCAATTTTGAACACATCTAAGTGAATATTTGAATATCTAGGGTTTAATTTGCAATTTTGACTGAAAAAATGCATTCAGAACTATTTTAATAATGCTCAGGGTTTTTTATGCAAAAATACTGGACTTAAAATGTAAGAAAAGTAAATCAGTGGGTTTATGTTAAATTTTTAAATGTGGAAAACATTAATAAAAACTTACAGGGGTTCCTCTACAATTATCTCAAAACAAATGTTATTAAAAGGATTTAAAAATATATGTAGGAACCTAAAAGTAAAATAAAAGGACTTACCTACAAGAAAAGAAAAGAGAGAGAAGTTTTTACTAAAACTGTTTAAAAGAAACCTCGTCGGTCGCCGACGACTGACTATGTTGGCGACAGCCACTTAGGGAAGCCACCTGGTCTTCCTTAGTGCTCGATCTCGTATCGGAGCCCCAGAAAAGCAAGAAGGAGGCGAAATGGAGTGATCCAACGACTTCGATGAATGATCGAACGGCTGGTTTCCTCTCCCTGCCTCGCTCATCGGCGTTGCTGTTCCAGCAACAAGCTCGAGAAGACTGGGGTTGCTGGAGGCGGTGGCGTGGCAGTCTGAGACTTCCGGAGGGCCAAGGAGGAGAAGGGGAAGACATAAAGGTGCATGGACCCGAGGCAAACCATGTATGAGCTTCTCCCGATCCAACTCGCCGCCGACTCTGCAATCTCCAACGAGCTTGGCTAGGGAGGCTGCTTAGGGCTTGAAACGAAGTCCTAGCTACTTCGGAGCGTTGGGGAAGCACTGAGGATTGTTCCTCAGGGGTCAAGGAGGCGCTGTGATGAGTGGAGTGTCCGACCGTGCTTCACTATCAGTCGTCCTCTCCGGCGACAATGTCTTCTTCGGCTCGAGCTCGATTACACTAAAGGAGCTTGACAAGGACAACTAGTGGTCGCGAGTGGTCAAAGAGTGGATAGGAGACCAGTGATCGGAGGCATGGAGGTCTTCAGGCTCCCTCCTCTACTTCCTGCATGGCTCAGCTCGCTGTGGTGTGGTTCCAGTGACGATCTAGTTTTCCCGATGCTCTCTCTCTCTTTCTCACAGCGGCACGGCCTCGTGAATGAAGGATAATGAAGAGATGCCTACCTGGGAGCTACTCTGATGCATGCGTGCCATGAAGAGGTGGAGAAACTCAGCTCAATGTCTTCTCCGGCGATGATGGTCTCTCCGGCACAAGTTCAGCGGCACTGGGAACTAGAACTTGTGGGGACTTTCAAGGGGTGAGGAAGAGGATGAAGCGAACAAGTGATCCAAGGGGCTGAGTGTGCATGCTGATCTCCTGTTCAATCCTCCTTCCCTCCTCTCTTCTTCTTCTCTTCCAACCGATGAGGTGGATTTGGTTCAGTGAACTCCGGCGAGCATAGAAGCTTGAAGATCACCCTTCTCCAGCCGAAAATCTCCTTCTCCCCCTGTTTCAGTCCACTGTCAGTCCCCTTTTATAGCCAAGGAAGACTACCAGCTGCAACAAACCACCAATTGAACCTATAACAACCCACCACCTTAACAACCTACTCAAACAAAACTATAACCACCTAAACAACTTCTTAACAACCTACCACCTTCCCTTCTCCTATCCCCTCTATGTGCATGGATCCCAGACACATGGGCAGTGGCTACTAGGGTTTAACAAGTGGAGGTGATGATGGTTGTTGGAGGCATGAAGTGCATTGGGTGATGATGGGTTACGTGATCAGTTCATTGGGGCCATTGGTCTGATATCAAATTGGCTAATGGAGGCTAATTTGGAGGAAGTTGGGCTTGGGTTTGATTTTGGATTGAAGTTTGGATTTAGGGTGCAATTAGGTCTTAGGTTATTATCTTGGTTTGTAGGATTTGCATATTTTTGAATGGAAGGTGAAGATCAATTTCATGATTAGGTTAGGGTTTGTAGATGAAACTCGGGTTAAGTTTGTGGGCTTGCATGAGTGAATGGGCCTAAAAGAGATTTGCAAGTATGGACTTGGTTTGTGATGTAATTAAGTTTTAGTCTACTTAGCTTGGTGGATTTGCATAGATTTGGATGGGTTTGAGATGTAACTAAGATTTAGATTTTGGTTTGGTGAACTAATTGATCCATTAGGGTTTTAGGTTGAATCAAAGGTTTGGGCTAGTTCTATGGGTAAAACAAGGTGAAGATGTCTAGTTGGCTTTGGTGATAATGATTGAGAATCCAACAAACACACTTCCACTCAACGAAGACTACCTACAATCCTGCAAAATTGGAGTGTCTACAAATAGCCATCGAGATGTAGGGGGATAAAGTCATATTAGGGCTCATGCATGTGTTGAGAGTCGAGAAAATCATGACATCAAAGAACACTTAATCACAATTAAGGGATACAAGCAAATCAGAGAGTAAAACCATGTTAGAAAAGACAAATACGCAGGGGTAGCCTAAATAGGGAAGATAAGACCTTGGCTCGGTCAAGTCTGACCCCGTCCAGGCCCTAAGCGAGACTCACATGTGGAGTGCGCTATCGGGGCGCGCAAGTGGAACAGGGGCTAGGCCTTCCTCCTTCATCGCCTTTTCCTCAGAGAGAAGGGCATCACTGGATGACGAGGGCCACCCGGGAGCTCGAGGGGGGCACCATGGCGCAATGAGAATGCAAGAAATCCGATAAGATGCAGGGGGTTATCCTCCCCACCCCACCATCACCAACGTCAATGCCGGCCTCCCTCCGGCGAGAGTCCACAGGAGGTTCTAGCTTGGGGGCGACTCAACGGCTTAGAGGAGCAAGAGGAGGAGTAGAAGCGTCATCGGGACAGGTCGAGCCGAGCGTTCAAAGGCCGAAGCCTCACGTTAACGCAGGCTAACCGTCAGCGGGGGAGAATGCGAGATGCAATGAGACAATGAAGGAAACCATGACAAAATCGTGTAGGAAGATAATCCTTACACCCCTAAGTTATCCTATAGTGAGTCAGGGAGGGAATGTGACCTGTTGGTGGCGCGTTGTCGGCAAACGAAGAGCTCCGACGAGGGGCTGGACGGTTGCCATGAGGCTGGGGCAGCTCAGGAATGGCTCAAAGCAACCTAGAGATGGTTAGGGGTGCTTTAGGAGGAGCTCGTGATGCTCGCCATAGGTGGTGGAGGAGGGCTACTAGAGGCTCAAGTGTTGGGTTCAAGTTCTTCGATGAAGCTCTCTCTGGATTCTCTCTACTCTTCCTCGCGTGAATGCCTAGATCTCCTTGCTCTGAAGAGCTCGAGTGGGTTTTGTTCATCATCCCTGGTGTGGTAGGTGGCTGATGGCATGGCGAGGTGGGGTGTCAGAAGGCTGCAGGGAGTGGCTCACCGACGTGCAACGGCGAGCAGCACAGGGCATGGAAGGCTGGTGGCAGGGTGTGGAAGGCTCAAGGATGTCAGGCACGTCAAGGGACAAATCGGTGCTTCGTGCACGATGCCACTTGTACGAGGTACGAGGTCATACAACGAAAGCGACAAGTCAGGTGACGCCTGTCGTGTTGCCCTGGCCCTAATGCGCGCTTGGGCCGCACAATCAGGCCAGAGCACACGGGCTAGGTTTTAAGTGTTAGGCTTAGTTGGATAAGTGGAGTTAGGGGTAATTAGAGGTTTTTTGGGTTGGTTTAGGTTCATGGGTTTGGTTGAGGAATTGGGGTAAGTCCGGGTCAGCCGTCTAGATGCACTCTCTGCTGGATCTGCCTGCCAATATTGGCCAGAAACCGGGGTGTTTACAGTTTGGAACCCACTTGGTTTACCGTAATGATGGAGAGCTCCACAATTATCTCTCATGACTACGAGTTCAAGACCAGCCCCTTACATGTAGTGTGGAATTTTCCACACTTTCTTATAGTCAGGAGTTATTCCCAAATAATCAAGTGTTACCCACAGGTCTCAAAGTTGGGACTTTTGGACTTTCTTGTAGTAAATGACCACTCAATTATGTTTGGTAGGTTAGTAAAAAAAAGTAACTTGTGTTTGGGTTGTTTTTGGCCAGGTTGAGCATCATAGTAGCATAACAGATGTTTGGTGGGTTTTGATTGCGCTTAGTCATCTTTGTGATCTATGTGTCTATTAGAGAGGCTCATGATGCTTTGTGATTCTAAAAGAGACTATGATGAGTGTGTAGTTGGAGATCTGGTGCCCTGAAGGGACCACCACCTAAGGAATGGTGGATTTTGGATTCGGGGAGAGCTATGCTTTGGTGTCGCTTAGGGACTTGGTGGGACAATATGGCTTTGTGGAGCATAGAACTCTAATGTTGGTCATTGAGCTTTGGGTGACACTGTTGTATTGGTTATCTGGTGTCTTAAGTTAGACATCCAAGCTTGGTACCTTTACCTTTTTGCTTTGAGAATTTCGTGGATGAAATTTCTTTAAGGGGGTTAGGATGTAACGACCTAGACTTTAAGATAGAATTTTAAGCTAGATATTTAATCTAGATTCCCTAGTTATTGGATGTTGGTATAACTGTGTCTTATGTTAGATGTAAGAAACCCAATGTTCAACACCTAGAATATTGATTTCTGGAATTTAGGTGTGTTGCATGTTAGGGATTCTAGCGTCCAATGTTAGACGCTTGCTAGGCTATGTCCTACACCTGAATTATTGATTTTTGGCCTTCTTCGTGTTAGATGTAGAGTGTGGTATGTCTAATGTTAGATGCATGGTGACACACGTACAACACTATGGTCAACAATGGGTTAGGCACATATTCCTGGTGCATTTTCCTGACACATAAAATTTTATAGCTTTGACCCAGAACTGACTTTGCATTATGACCATTGTTTTCTTCCTCCATGAGTAGCCTACAAAAATTTAAAAAAAGAAAAGAGAAAACAGAGAGAAAGAGAGGTGGAGAAGGAGAAGAAGAGGAAGGGGGAAGGCCAGTGTTGCTGCCGCATGCTACCGTCCACCATGCTCTCAACTACCACCATTCCATGGAGAGAGGTTGGGACGAAGAAGAATAGAGGAGAATCTAGAGCAAACTAGGGAGAAGAGTAGAGGAGGAGGAGGAAGAGAGAGAGAGGGGACAGTGTCTATAAGGGAGGAAGAGGCTGCCACTCGTCGTCGTTCCCATTGTTGAGCTGCCAACCGCTAATTATCATTGTTGTAGCATCGCCACCTCAGTGTTGTCCTTAGGGAGCTGCCACCACTTTGCTATTCAGGCAAGGGCTAATCGTTCAACAAATGGAACACACCCTATCGTTCTCTTTCTCCTTGTTATGTGTTGATCCTGTGGTCTGTGTTTGTCTCAAGATATCCTTGTTATGCCATTATTTTGTGGTTGATGTTTGGCTTGTGAGATCCCCTATAATGCCCTAATCTTGTGGTTGCTCATGGCATATGAGATCTCCAGTTATGCTTAAGATTTGTGGTTGTTCATAGCTCATTATCTTTCCCTATAATGCTTTGTTTTGGTATCCATTCTTAGCTTGAGGATAATCCTTGTTGTGCCCTGGTTTTGTGTAATTTTGAGAATGTCCTTTAGTTACTATTTGATCCCATCGCGAAGATGATTAGGTTGTAGAGGATTTTTAGGAGGAATTTAAAAGAATAAGAGATTTTGGTGTTAGACGTAGGAATGCTTGTGTCTTATGTAAGACACATCGGTCCTAGTGTCTAATGCTCTAAGATTGGTTAATTTAGTAAATTACCATTGTTTAGAATATAAAATAAGATTAAATGACATAGAAATACTTAGGTTTTCCCATAGATGGCCAAGATGGACAATAGGGTATATGATTAGATATTAGTTAATGTTTGTGGGGTGCATTGAATCATATACTCAATGGCACTATTTGGGTGTATGATGCTAAATTGGTTGCATCTTATGTAAGACGCAAGTTAGTATGTGTCCTACACTTGTTATCCAGAACTTAAGGTTCTAGGCGTTGGCCATGATGATGTTTGGTCTTGTGGTTAAATGGGACTTCAAGTCCTTTGTTTTGGCTTCTGTGTTGTTGTTTCTAGGTGAGTTTTCTACCTAAAAGGTACTTTTACTTCTCCATTTCTGTTTTTGCGTGTTTTGCTTAGTATGTTGTTGTGAGTTGAGTAAGATGTTCTAGAACTTAGATGCTCTCAAGGTGTGGTTTTCAATGTGTTCTTAGTCGCATGGTTTAGCCTGATAGAGGAGTTATCTAGGTTGTGTTTGAGTTGTGTTTTGGGGTATGTGATTCCAAATAATTTTCAAATGTTTTTGGAAAAATATTGGATGTTTTGGAAATGGTTTTCCAAAGGATTTGGAAACGAGGTTTTGAGTTTGTGGTTTTCGGCCGTGGCTTCTCGTGCAGCAATTTGGCACGATGTTTGTGGTACTTTGAGATGATATTCGAAATGGTTTTCTAAAAGAGATTTGGAAAAGTAATGCATGAGTTTTGCAATGGTTTTGGAAAGAATTTTCTGGTATTTTCAAATTTATGGTGGACCAAGAGGTTGGAGAGTTGTGTTGCCAAGACCACGAATATGATGATATTCCTAGGTACTCAGGCACATTGCCTAGGATGAGGTCTTGAGACTAAGAGACTACAGGAAGTGTTTGTCAAACCCTAGAGGTATGATACTCCTAGATTATCATTCATGAGGTCGAGACTGAGGTTTGTGGGTTGAGATATCTTCCAGACCTAGAGGTATAATACTTTAGTCATTTCGGATGCCAAGACTTAGGGTGCCATCTAGACCTAGCGATATTGTAGCAGTAGACCTAGGGGGTAGGATACCTCTGTGTAGATAGGCATGATACCTTGGTTGTTCCAAGTATTGAGACTTGAGAGTGTTGGCTGAGCCTAAGGGTGAGGAGCCTTAGGTTGTTCGGGGCACTGATGTAATGACCTCCAAGTTACTACCACTCAACCTAGCTACACAATTCCATTTTTCTTTTTATCTTTTCCTTACAATTAAAATTATGCTAATTATACAATTAGGTCTAAACTACACTCAACAGAAATAAAACTAAACTAAACACTCACTAGAATCTCTGATGTGTGGCAGCATGACTCCTCCTATGTGCACTAACTAAAACCAACTTCTATCTTGCATCTACCAAAACAAAAATCAAAGCACATATCAATGACCACTCAAAACGATCACCCAACACACACCCTATCTAATAACTTGGCACAGCACGTCGAGAAAGCAGAAGTAACTACGTCCCATACAAACAAGCACATGCATCCCACCTGGATGCCGCAACACCACAACAGGCAATCCATTATTGCCCAGCAAGCAACAAAACCTCAAAATCATGCCTTTAAAGCCATTCTTTTCTTTTCTTTTCAAAACTATATGCATGCTCTTTTAATACCTTTATACACACTTGAAATGGCCATTCTTGCCAAATCAAGCCCAAAAGCTAGACCAAAGCACACTGCCTGATCCCACACACTCTATGTGCAAATTAGACAACTAACAGTGTCTAAACGCTCTCTATAGCATCCAGAACACTCACAACAACCACAAAACACATGCTACAGAACCTCTGCCCTACACACTATGAACCTCTCTGGACCTAAGAAACAACACCAAAGTCACAAAGCCACTGTGTAATGACCCCCAAGTCGCTACCACAAAACCTAGCAACAAATTTTTATTTTATTATTTGTTTTATCTTTATTATTAACCAACAATTATACTAATGATGTAACTAACGCTAAGTACTCTCAACAGGAAATAAAACCAATAAACAATAGAAATAAACTAAACTATCACTCACCTGGATCCCTGATGTGTGGTGGCGTGACTCCTCCTATATGCACTAGCAACCAACAGCTACTATCCTGCACCTGCCAAAAACGCACAAAACAAAGCACACGTGAGTGACCACTCAACGGTCACCCAGCACGCACCCCACCTACAACTTGGCAACCTTTGCCGAGGGCAGCCAAGCAAAGGCATCACACCTGGATGTCGATAAACCAAAAGGGCAATCTACCGATGCCTAGCACACAAGCATTGGCATCCCTCTCGGACGCCGCAACACCAAACCAGGCAGTCTACCACTGCCCAGTAGGCCACAAAATCACAAAACCATGCCTTAAATACCATTTCTTTTTTGTTTCTTTGCAAAACCATACGTGCACTTTTAAAACATTTTATGCATGCCCGAGAAAACTACTCTCGCCATCTAAAGCCCAAAACAACACCAAAAGCACAACTACAGAGACTCTGCTCTGCACAACATGGTTCCCTCTAGACCTAAGCACACACCAAGCCATGGAGCCTCTACTCCCACAACAACGGAGCCACTGCTCCCAAACAATGGAGCCACCGCTCCCAAAGCACTACGCCTTAACAGGTGCCAAAGCCACGGCCTCCTCTAGGCCCAGAGCTTGATTTTCCAAAGCAGGACTCCATACAAACACAAGCACAAACAATGTGTCGAACTGCCCGGCGCCAAGCAGACAACACTAGCCACAAGCAGTCTACCGAGGAGCAACCACGACATTCTGCATTGCCACGGTGTGCCACCCTGTGCAGGAGCCAACCACCGTCCCACGATTCCCCTCTCTCAGGAGAACCCTCAAAAGCCAACCCCTCCCTGGGAAGGCTGTCCTGTCTCTCAGGACGCTACCAGCTACGGGGCGTGCGTCCCACCTGCACTGGCCACCATAGGGTATGCCTCCTCACGACGCCCTCCACACGGTGCTCAGGAAGGAGTCTCAACCTCCACACCCGACGACACCCGAGCCTCAGTGCTCACAGCGACAGTAGGAGTATCATACCTCCTCGTCATGCCACGAAACACCTCAACCCACGGACCACAACCTTAGCCTCGAAACAACAATCAAAGAGTATCGTACCTCCAAGACCCAACGAATCTCCACCTCAGGTATCTCGATCCCCAATGCAAACAGAAAACACTAGAAAACTCTTTCCAAAACCACTTTCAAACCTGTACTCTTTTCTTTCCAAAACTTTCTTTTTTTTGGAGAAAACCCTTTTTCAAAAACCATTAAATATCCTTTAAAGCTCAAGCAATATTGTGCCCAACAGTGGCACGGAAATCAAAGGCTAAGAAACCACAAACAGAACACATCCTCGACAGCACTCCTATCAGGCCTAGGCAAAAGCACCTTGGGAGCGTCTTGGTCCACGAGCAGTACGCTCAACCCACGACCACAACCCAAGAAAACACCAATAGCAAAGCAAACAGAACCAGAACTCACACGCTCTGGCGCCAAGTGTAAGACACCTACTCGTTCGTGTCCCTCGGGAGCACAGCCAGATCAGCTTAAACACCAGGAACAGTGCCACTGAATACTCTATTCAGTGCACCACACACAAAACCTAGACCTAGGGACACTATCATTATCCCTAAAGTCTAGTCTAAACCATCTGGGGAAAGAATCTACTATTTCTAAATCATTTCATCTTTTATTCTACCCATACCCTCGGTGAAATCTTGCTAATTCATTTTTAGGCAAACCCTAGACCATTCTAATGATTATCCTAATCATTTATGCCATCATGTTTATCCTCCAAGATTAATACACACACACACACACACACACACACACACACACACACACACACACACACACACACACACACACAAATATATATATATATATATAT
>JAMKQA010001489.1:0-23061 GCA_024699735.1 Posidonia australis | reverse complement strand
ATATTATACATAAGTGAATATTATGCCTTTGTAAATGATTTTTATATTCAGTACTTGAGTATTTCATATTTTCTTAAGTGATTATTAACAAATAATCACATGTCATTTGTTATCATTAAAATGTACTTATAGATTTTTTCAACATACTCTAGGATCACACATGGGTAAATGGGTCTCTGACTCAGGCTAGAAAGTAAGGTGTCTGCTCTAAATCCTGGCCAAAGCTCAGGCAGTGAATGGGTGGTGCGTTCGGAACCTCAACCCTGCCAAAGCATGGGTTGTACCCCTTACTGACACCGATACGACCCTAGACAAGGGGAGACAGACTGATGCCTCATCCCACGCCAAAGCCATAGAATGAGAGATCGGGGGTTGTCCTTCGCAGACTAATAGGTAGGACTCAGAGATGAGAAGAATGCAGGCCCTATATGATCATTCATGCGATTATGCTTGGTGTTTTTTACTTGTCATGATTTGATTAACCAAAGGGGAAGATTTGGATGAAAGTCTCTAGTTTTGCCTAGTTATTGCTTTTACTTGTTCATGTTTTAAAGTTAACCAAGAGGGGAAAGCACACATGTCTCTAATCTCCTAGGCATGGCAAATGGGCAAAGGGGAAGAAAACATCCAATTATAGCATGCAAACATCACATCAAAAGACAGGATCATGGCATGTGCATGTGTACTGTCATAGCATACAGGTGTAAAAGAAAAGTATCCACCAATCAAAAGCCATGCATAGCATCAAACAAGTAATCAAGCATGGACAAGCAAGGCAATCAAGGAAACTAACCAAACACGTTAGCAAGAAAGCAGAAACGAAAGCCGGAGTCTAGAATCCCCAGCGGAGTTGCTAGTTTTGTGACCATGCCTGCCTAGGAATTTGGGCCGGAGGGCACCAAAGGAGGAGGCCATTGTCATGCCAGAAGGCGAAGGCGCAAGATAAGACAAAATTGGAGTCGCCACCTAGTCTTTTCATCGAAAAGATGAGGAAAACCGAATGAAAAAAAGATACCATAAAACTAAGTGAAATTCGAAAACATGATTCCACACCAAGGAGTGGAACACAATGGTCGTCGTGGGCCAGAGAAAGGGTAAGGACTCCTGTTACATGTGAGGAAGGTGTTAGGCCCCGCCATACGCCTGACGAGTCAGTCTTTCTAGACTTCTTACTCGCTCTGTGTGGCTATGTGGGCTTAATTGCCAATTAATGTTTGCCTAGGGGCAATGATACTTATGTCATGCAATTTTGAAAAATGTGTGTGAAAATGGAACCGAGATGCGAGGAAGAACGAAGATGCAAGGAAATACCAAAACATGCTCCTAGGATGCATAGAAACGCTGCCTGTATCTTGAACCAGATCTGGTCAGCCAGCAGTAATCGTCATTGCTCTAATGTATGCGATCGGGAAACCAAAAACCACAAAAGACTTGCAAATGCATGACACTGGATGACAGATTAAGCCAAGGTCATAAGCACAAAATGACCAGATACTGTGATAAAGCTGGCTATCGTAGTTTCCTGATTGCAAAATATTCATGGGATGTGATAAAGTGGACAAATGCGAGGGTTAAGGTGCGAAATGTCCTACCATGCACAAACAAAACAAATATAAGGGCTAAAGTGCAAAAATACAGTAACGCATGGAAATCCGAGATGCAAAATGAGTAGCCCAAGTACAAAAATAAAAACTACAGGGTCTAGGATGCAAAAAGTACGAGAAAATCACAAGATGCGAAACTAGAACCCACATGTAACAACATCATAAAGTAAGGGATTGAAATACAATGATAATAAGGTTTGGAGACCTAAATGCAAAGATAATAATGAACTCAGGGACCTAGATGTAACGAAACAATGACATCAAGGACCCAGATACAAGGAAAATCTAAGGACCTATATGCAATGAAAACTTAGGGACTTATATATGATAAACCTAAGGACCAACACAATATTTATGCATTGAAACGGCAAGTGCGCCTGTATGGTGCGCCAGAGACATGCACCTGTCTTGTGCACAAAAGTGGTGTGCTTGGACAGGTGCGCTAGCTAGGTGTGCCCTATGGGTGCTCTAGGGACCTAAATGTGATGAAAATAAACCTAAGGACCTAGATGTAACGAAACCTAAGGACTTAACTATAACAAATATGAAAAAACGAGGACCCATCTCTAAACAAAGGGTATTCGAAGATCACCGGCAGATCGTCGGCGTCTTCCCTCCGGCGCAAGCTTTGGCGAGGGACTGGAGGCGATACAGTGGGGAAGGACGACAGGCGACGGTTGGGAAAGCTTGAGGGAGGCACGACGAGCATCCCTGAGGTGTCGGGTAAGGCCAGAGAGGGCTGGGATGCTCTCCCCATCTTACGCTCCGTTGAGGGGTTGTCGGCACCGGAGAAGACAACGACGGAGGTCGCGAGTGGCAGTTCTGCTGCTGGGACAGCGTGGCAGCAAACAGGGAAGCATCGGACAAGACGATGGACACTCCAAAGGTGTCAACGGAGGTCAAGGACGCCCAAGAGGCTCTACCCACTTCCTGTGTTGGCGACGAGCGTGACAGAGGTGGGGGCATCATTCCAGGGGCTGTGACAATGACGTGTCGATGTGGGGGGCTCCATGGAGACGCAGTGGGCCTTCTTGAAATGGCGGCTTGAAGCGAGTACTACCGGAAGGCTTCACCCACTTGGTGGGTTTTGCGGCAGAGGAGGCAGTCGACGGTGCACTCCTGGCCACTATTGGCCAGGGAATCCTCTCTTGAGTGATGGAGGCTTAGGGACGAGGAGGAGGGAGATGGGGAGAGATGCCAAGGTCTCATCCTAACCGAGAGGCCATGGGCCTCAGTCCCGCTGGTTGGTTTCACCCACCACTGGAGAATAAGGGAGATCGGACCAAAAACACAAAGAACAAGACTAAGGGTGGGCTATTCGAGATTGGGAGAAAGAGAATTACCTAGATATAGAAGCACTGGTCGTCAAGGATTGCTCGACGAGACTGGCTGCGGAAGTCGGATTCTCCGTCAGTTTTTCCACCAGTCCCTCCCAAAAGTCTTTAGTGGCTTCCTTTATATGCCGGTACACGAGCTCGAGGGGTTGTTAGGGCTTGGCTGGAGATCGTGCCAGGATTTACGCCGATGGAGGAATCAACGGTGTCAATCTCGGAGGTTGTTGACAGCTAGATCGCCGATCATGGAGGGGAGGAGCGACTAATTACAGTGGATGGTGACCTGGAAATTGTGGTTGTGTGCCACTGGCATGCGCCAACGAGGTGCACCTGATTGGTGGGCCAGTCAGGTGCGCCAGCTATGTGTGCCAGTTAGGTGCACTTGATAGGTGTGCCAATTAGGTGCTCTAAATGGGTGTGCTATCCAAATGCTATGGTTCTTAGTTGGTTTGATTCATTCAAAAGCCTGAAGTCATCACCTCTGGATCCACCAATGGGCCGCCTCAAAATCGCGGTGTCTACACATTGATAATTCTCTAATTTGATTGATACAGGATTACTTATCTAGCTTAACTGTTGTTATTAGGCGAGCGACACTTATAGGCCGAGGCGGTGCCTCTCGGCACCCATTCTTGCGCATTTTGAGCGCCTGGCAGGATTTCAGAGGGACTTCCTGCTTCATTAAAGCCCATTTGGGAGTTTGCTATGGATTTCAACTATTCACGGGCACTACCAATTTTTCCAAGCATTGTGGAGCGTTGGTGATTCGAGACACATACTTTCAACCTGTCATTCAGAGAGAGAGAGCCATTTTTCCTGATCACTGGGCGTTGTTGATTGGTCTAAGTTTCAGTGGGGAGCCCATGGTTGGAAAGACCACTCAAGGTTTTTCCAAGGTTTCATGACTATTGGGCCGAGAGCCACCCCCACTAACTCGCTCTTCCTACTATTTCGCTATGTCTGGCTGCGGCCAGATCCAGCTCGAAGGTCGAGGGAGGTAGCTTTTGTTTTACACCACTTCCTTTTGGAGTTACTGGGCCTGATCTTCTGCGACACCTCCGGATACTATGTGTCAACTAACTAGTTGATGTATATTGCTAATGTGGACCAGCTAGGTCACGATAACTGGGGTGGCACGAGCTACGCCTACTTGCTATATGGGCTGGATGTTGTAGCTCAGAAGAACCAACACTTCTACGTCGGATTGTACCTGCTCCTGACGTTGAGGGCTATAATTGCTCTGTGTTTTCCTTATTTTACTACACTTTACTGAATTACTGATTTGTGCTTTTCCTGCAATACTGGTGCATAGGGCATGTCGAGCAGGGTCATTATTTCTTTTAACCATTAATCGAAGCTACTACCTTTGCCTTGACAGTGGTTTGAGCTCGACCACCAAGCTACCTTGGGCATTTACAGTTACGAGGCATATCGATATCTGCTTATTCTGCTAAGCATTTAGGATGTAAGCTTGCTTCAATTTTTTTGTTTCTACTTCTGAGTATGCCTTATAGAATCACTATTTTGATGCTCAAGCTATTATTTCTATTTTTAGGTTGACTTGCGGCCGTTTGAGCGATATGAGAGGGTCGACTAGGTGCCTTAGGACTCTGCTTGGGTAGTGAGGCGAAAGCAGATGAAATTTTATTACCACAAACGGTTTATGTACTACCTCCCTGGTCGCGTTCGCCATCAGTTTGCGAACAAGTTCTGTATCCCACTCACGTCTCCTGCAGACATGGAGTCTCAGACTACCTCCTGTGCAATGGCTCGGTCCGTCACTACTGTGGCACTCTCAGAGAGGAGTCGATATACCTTTCGTTCAATTGATTACGACGAGTATCTCGAGTGATATGAGCACATAGGAAAGCCACATTTGTTTGAGGAGGAGTTGTAGGAAGAACAATAGGAGATGTGGTTCTCTGAGGATTGGGCCCAAGTAAAGTATTGTTTTCTGTAATTAAACTTATCTTTGACCTGATATGCCATGCTCTAACATGCTTGCCTATGTTTGTTACAAGGATTTGAGTATAAATTGGTAGACTTCTACAGGCAGATGAGGCAAGCCAAGGTAATGTATTCTGCCCTGTCAATGTAGCTAATAACTATTCTTCTGATTTTTGTATAAAAGTGAAATATTATAGCCCAGTATCTGATGCTTTCCTTTGTTTCTCAGGCATGGTGGGACACGTTCCTGTAGGTATCTCTCTCAATAAAAACTTTTCTCTATTAAATAATTGTTCACTTTGATTTGATAACTACTATAGCTTATAAACGCGTATTACTGACTAACTGATGAATTGTGAGGGTGCAGGCCCCTAGGCTAAGATAAATACAGGGTGCAACAAATAATTCAACCTTGGGCTCGAGGAGGAGGACATCTCCAGCGACGAGGCCTTGGCTGGTACCTCCAGCTCAACCCCTAGTCCTTCTTGTGCTCGAGCAGCCTCAACTAGGACCATCAGGCGACTGCACCGTAGAGCCGACCACTAGATTGCTCTCACCTTGCAGAGGAGAAGCATGGATCTAGACGAGGAGCACAGCCCCAGGGATGCTTAGCTAGCCAGAAATTTGTTGCCTATTTCTGTCTTCTTTTAAACAACTATGTAGTGTTCTACTGTTGAACAAAGTATGAATACTGTGATATTATTCATACAGTTCTTATAATAATTTGCTTAGCTTAAAATTTGTGTGGAATGATTGTTGCTCGCTTGTGTATGACTTGAGCTATGGTTTGCTAGTTTTTTTTTCTAGCTTGCCTCAGTGGGGCGATCAAGGTACTACAGTACATTTCTGCAAAAGTTCCTGGATTTTCCATGCAGCCAATCTACAATACTCACCCCTGGTACCTGTGCGCGATTATTCTATTGGCCAGCCATAACACTATGCCCTGAGGTTTTCTCTTACACCGCTGCGCCTCATCCTTGGCTTCTACAACGAGTGATGACGTCAACGACCTTCGAGATCCAGTTTTCCATCATCGCCTGAATTGGTAAGCCACTACACTGTCCTACTCCCCCTGCCTTCCTCCATGGCTCCCTTTTGTTCCTTTACTCATGCTCATGCTATTTCAGTTTGCCATTCCTGGATGTATCACCATTTTCCTTGGCTTTCTCTAGGCAGGGATACCCAACGTTGGTCACGCCTGTGCATTGCTTCGACACATTGCAATCTTGGATTGGAGAGCTCACCGCTGAGGATCGCGAGAGGCTCCGGCTATGGGACATTTCCATAAAGTTTTTGAGCATCGGAAACGTCAAGGTGAGTCGATACCTACTGTGTGCCCCGCACGACTCTGTACGCCGTCACATCATGTTTTCCACTTCGGACAAGTTGAGCTGACATTGACTCTAGAGGATGTTTGGCAGATCTACGGTCTATCAAAACTATTGGGATCTTTGATATTTATGTGCCAAGATGGATATGTATCAATTCTAAGTCAGTTAACTGGACTTTGCACTATTGACAGTAGGCGATGGTCGATCTACACTGATGGTTTAGCCCTCACGATCTGTTTGGACTATTTCGGCCAAATGATGCAAAGGCACGTTGAGCAAGGCGATGACATGTGACTCCACGGGATCGTTACACATTTTCATAGGGAGCTGGTATTCAATCATGGCCAGATGATTATCGTGATTGAAGTTGCTGAGATTGTACTATCTATGGTGACCCAGCAGATTGATCTGACTCCTGTCATTCTGGCCAAGACATACCAAGGTGTACATCGAGTTATGCATCAATGTCACCATTTCTATGGTTGTGAGGCCCTGGTGCAGGTAGCATAGTGTCAATTCTGCTGTCATTTGTGCAATTCTTCTTTGTTAACTTACTGTGTGACAGGTCTGACTGGTGACTCATATGGGAGTGGAGGTTCTACGCCCATAGCAATCTACATTTGATGCGTACTATAGCAGTGGTCATGCCTAGACCTTCCTCAGCATCTAAGAGTTCTATCAGAGGCTAGAAAATTTCACTGAGGATAAGGTGACTTAGTGCATCATTCCTTCTGCTGCTGAGTTGTTTGCTCTATTCTTCAATAACACCGATATGCAATTGATAGTGTTACCTAGCTTCACTAGAAGGGTCGAGTGTCATCCGATCCGTGTTCTGTGCCAGTTTCGCTTCTACCAGGATGCCTTTGAGCAAATCCCTATGCTTGAGTTCTTTCAGCCATATCCATTCAACTCTATCAACATGATGACTGAGTTAGCTTGCTGGTTACATATCTACGTGTGACCATGCCAAGACCAACCTTCGCGCGTGGGGGAACACACGAAGAACCGACAAGGTCACAGCGAAGATGGTGAATACGAGGAAGGACACTCGATTCGAAAACACTGAATGAAACACGAAAAAGAAAACGATAAGGACAAAATGGAGTCGTCACCTAATCTTTTAAAACCGGAAAGATGAAGAAAATCAGATGCGATAAAACGCGAAAAAAACAATGCAAAATAAATGCAAATGTATGCATGAATGTGTGTACATGCTCAGTGCCTAATGGATGCAACACATTGGTCATTACGGGCCAGGGAAAGGGTAAGGACTCCTGTTTACACATGGGGAAGGTGTTAGGCACCCCCATGCGTCCGAGAAATTGGTCTTTCTAGGCTTTTCGCTCTATTGTGTGTTGCCAAATGCAAATGATCATGCATGCTTGTTAAGTCCAAAATGAATGTATACCATATGCTATGCTGATGTAGGTGATGTGAGTGGGGTGAAAATATGATGTAAATAAGCTCAGGTACGCTATGTAAATCCTGGAGCGTCGGTCAAAAGGATCCAACATAGTAATCGTCATCGCCTTAATGCAAGTGTGTCATGATGCATGATATGCTCACTTACTTTGGGTAATGATGTAAGATGCTTGACAAATGATAAGTGACATGAGATAATAAATGATGTGCTAGGTGAAACACCAAATGGAGAATGAGCAAATGCGATGCATGCATTAATGCGATGATGATGTGCAAATAAACAAGATTAATGTATATCTAAAGTGCATAAGATGCAAGTGGGCGTGCTAGATTTTTGTCTAGGTGCATGGGTATGAGGTGGAGAAATGTGGAATACATAGGCAAATGGACAAGCTAGCCACATGTTCTATCCTTGGCAAAACCGTGCAAATCCAATGCGCAAGTGCGCCACGCAATCTGGGTGAGCATGCCAAAGACAGAATAGGGCAACGAACCAGTGACCTTCGCCTTACTCTTGGGTGGAATGTGGTAGTACAAATGGCTAATTAAATGCAAAGGGTGCAAGATTAGGCTATAATGAATGAGTGCGTGCTATGGATTGGGTCCTAGGATGTATGATTTGCCTACCCAACCTCCCTTTTCAGCCGTCAAAGCTCACTGGTTCCCACAGCCATGGATTTCGACCATGAGCCCCGGCAAGCTTTGTGGTAGATTTCTGAGGTGGCTGGGAGAGAGAGGAGATGATGAGGAGTGCATGGGGTGCAATATGTGCAAGGATGCATGAGTGGGTTCCCCTCCCAACATCAACACGGAACCTCACCGGAGTTCGGGGCTCGACATCCCATGGATGCGGCAAGGAGCACCAATGAACATCCAGGAAGACTCGGTGAGGAGTGGGGAAGGTGGTGTTGTGGTCGAGAGGGCTGCCTATGAGCTCATAGGCCATTGGCCTTGCTCGGGTCGTGGAACCATCATCGGTGCTGGAAGTGGAGGGTGTAGACATGGAGATACATGATGGAAGTGAAAGCACGATAAAAGACAATGGAGGTGCCAACTAAATTCTGAGGAAGAAGAAACCAAGCACGCAAAATAGGGGAGGAGTTACCTAGACATGCGATTGGGATGTCCTTCTCGACAGCTCACAGCGTGTCTTCGGTTGGAATGGTGGTGGGTGGGATGGATGGCTGGCGGCGGTGCTTAGGGACGGCTGGTGCACAAATATGGGAGTTCCAGAGGGTCCAGTGATCCAAGAGAGGGATTTCGTTGTTGTGGGGAGGTGATTTCGAGGAGGTGGTGGTATGCCGGTACGAGGGATGGTGGCGTGCTGCAGGCACTGGCAGGGCATGGGTCGTCGACGTGCTAGAGGCAGCTGGAGGCAGAACACGGGCGATGAGAATAGGGACAGCAGGGCATGGCTGTGGCAGGGATGTCAGGGTGAGATGGGGCGACAGCCTGAGCGACACGGCGCCATGGCTCGTATAGAGTACGATAACAGCGACAGGTCGAGCGACTTGCGCCTGAGAGCCCTGCTTCTCACGTGCATCCACGACACGCAGTTAGGCCACACATCCCACTGGCACAGAGCACATGGGCTGGATTTTGGTGTTGGGCTTGGTGTTTAGGGTTTGTTTAAAGTGGATTGTTGACTTTGGCTTAAGTTTAGGATTTATGGGTTGGTTTAAGGGTGCTTGGGTTGGTTCAAGTGTTTTGGGCTAGTTCAAGGGTAAAATGGGGGTGAAGTGCCTTGTTGCCGCTGGAACGCATTCTTCCAGAGGAATTTGCCCGCAAGTGGTTACCAAATGGGGTGTCTACACTGCGTTTACTCTTTTGACATCGCTTTGGTAGAGGGTTCTAGCTGTACTCTAGGATATAGGACCCAAATTCAGGAGACCTAGCCAATTAGTGAGATTGCACCGGGTGCACCTCTGTTCAGTGATGTCGAGAGTTTTGAGAGACCTTAAACCAATTCTAACGATTGAAGACTAGACACGTGCGCTATGATGGAATGTACTATGCCCTTCATGGCTTGTAGGGATTTTGTATTAGGACTTGAAAATGTAAACTTAAGACTTGATTCAAGCACGTTTATGTTCCTTTGATATCTGTTTGCTCAGTCATGTGTATGTTTGCGCTTTTGCCATACTCAATCATGCTAAGAAGTAGCAACTGAAACTGGTCTCACTTATCTGCTCTGGTCTATCCACGCATCCACGTGCCTCACCCGTGAGATCTACACGTGGTAGTTCCCCACATGGCCTATCCGCGACCTTCAGATGTCAGGAGAGCTATGAAGTCATTCCATCCCCCTTTCATGATAAAAGCTACTTAAAAGGTTCTCATCTGTGAGTCGCTCAAACCCACTGTCCCAAATTTATCAACATGCCTCCAAAATGATAGCTTTGCCCTCCACTATGCTTGGTGTGTTCTAGGTGCTTGCACTAATGTAGGTTTTGTCCACCTTGGTGAGATGTCAAACTTGTTCTGAGCTCAAAATCAATGCTCTCGCCTGCACCTGTCAACTAACTTGCCCTTCGATAGAGATGTTGGCTGACTGCAATCTAACTAGAAAGCAACTGATATGTCCCTAGTAGAAGACAGATAGTCAGTGTGGTCTAACCAGAAAGTAGCTGACATGTCCCTAATAGAAGATGGACAACCAGTGAGGTCTAACTAGAAAGTAGTTGACATGCCCTTGGAAGAAGACGCTGGAGGATTTTGCCAAAAGGTACTTGATATGCCCCTGGTCAAAGATATTATTTTGCTAAGTTATAACCATAAAGGCAGCTGACATTCTCCTAGTTAACATAAAGTAAAGCCTCACAAAGCCATGATAGAGTGTGAAAGGGAAAGGATCGAGATGATGTATGTCTTGGTGTATTGCCCTCACCATTGGAAGGCTTTTATTGCCTGCTTGAAAAAGGGGGAATCCCTTAACTCAAAGGACTCTATCTGGACACCTAGGTGGCTGGTGCCTCTCTAGGATGGAGTGTCATGATTCAGTAGTGATTCGTTGGGTGGTGATGAGGTCCAGGCTCCACATCAAGCTCTTTGGGTCTCACACCTATTCTTTTAGAATAGTCTATATTTTTCTCCCTCATAGGCACCCAGATTCGCTCTACCCATGATTTTGGAGGTAATGAGGCCTACTTCAATAGTGGGGAGCTACAAGGAAGGGGTGGCTAGTCCCTTTAGCAATGTAGGCTTCTCAAGTGCACTTCAACTGCTCTCCAAATTTTGAGGTAGAGATAGAGCTCCTCTACGTGCCTCTCTCTCTAAAACTAACTTTTGTCTGCACCATTTGTCTTCTCATTTCATTTATGTATTTGTGCATGTATAACTTTTTCTGGCTCACACTCTAGCTCTCGCCCTAACATTTTGTCTCCCTCCAGAGGTGTTTGGCCCTAGTGGAATTTGGACGCTTCGCCTACCTCTCAATGAGTGGTGGCTCCCTCTTTTGCTAGGTTATCTGGATAGTGTCCTTTGGGGAGGTGATGATCCCTTCCAAAGCAAACTAGCCTTTCCAATTTTTGTCATCAGGTAATGGCTATGCTAATGATGTAGATGCTATTGGTGTATTATGCATGCATACATAAATGAAAGAAAGAAAAGGATGCATGGATGCGCGAGTAAGTGTTGAAGCATACGTGAGTGCAGAAACGAAATGTAAAAGATGCAAGGATACAGAGACAAGAGGTAAACAAACAAAAGATTTAGCAAGAAAATGGGCTTTGAAGAGTAAGGATAAGGCCTCCAGTTATTGGTAGTACTTCTTCAGGTAGCATGCATTGACTAGTTCTGGCTACTCCACCCGGTCCATAGCTTCTAAGATCACTACGTTGCTAGAAAAAACTCGCTTGATGATGAAAGGGCTATGCTAGTTGGGCCCAAACTTGCCACGGGCGTCTGTAAGATGGATGGACGTAGAGGCAGGTCTCCTGGCAGAAAACTCCAAAGTCGGATTTTCTTCTAATATGATCGGGCCATGTGCCTCTGGTAACACTGAGCATGGTACATAGCCTATAGTCTGTGCTCATCAATCAAGCTCAACTGAGCATAGCGATCTTCAAGCCACTAAGCTTCTTCTAATTCAGCTTCTCTCAAAATTTTGAGCAATGGAATCTCCACTTCAATGGGTGGCACCGTCTCTAAGCCGTAAACGAGGGAATATGGAGTCGCTCCTGTGGAGATTCGGACAGAGGTTCTGTAGGCCTACAATGCATATGGAAGTTTCTCATACCAATCTCTGTGAATTTCTGCCATTTTCTTCAAGATCTTAGTGAGGCTCTTGTTGGCTAACTCAACCACGCCATTCATTTGCAGGTAGTATAGAGAGGACCTGTAGTGTTTGATCTAGAAATTTTGTAGGAAATCCTCAATCCTCTTGGTTGTGAAATTCTTTCCATTATCTGAAATAATTGCATGTGGGACCTTGTACTGGGCTATGATATTATTCCTAAAGAACTTCTCCATTGCCGAAATGGTGAGTATTTTATAGGAGGCAACCTCTACCCATTTGGTGAAGTAGTTGATGGCCACCAAGATAAAACAATGCCCATTAAAAGCTACTGGATAAATGACACCAATGACATTCATCCCAAGGTAGAGAAAGGCCATGGGGATGACATGTTGTGTAACTACTGTGGGGGAGCATGAATTAAATTCCCATGGATCTAGTAGGCATAGCATCTTTTGACAAATTAGTAGCAATCTACCTCCATGGTCGACCAATAGTAGCCTTGTAGTATGATCTTCTTGGCTAGTAGCACCCCATTCAAGTGTGGTTCACATGTTCCATCATGAACTTGCAGCATCAAGGCATCGACCTCTTTCTTATTTAGGAATCGCAAGAGCATTTGATTGTATGACCTTCTATATAAGTACTCGGCCCTGAGTACATACTTTGATTCTAGACGTGCCATGGTCCTCCTGTTTGTGACTAAGGCACCAGATGGAAAGTTCCCAGTCTCTAGGAAAACTTTAATGTTGTGGTACCACGAGAGCTCCTCTATTGTATTCGTCTCTTCTATATTCACGCAGTGTGCAAGTTGATCTATGTGGGTGACTGATACATCTTTTGCATGATCTTCAAGGATTGAAAGTCAGGACGCCAATGTTGTCAGTGCATCTACATAGGCCTTCTTCGCTCTGTTCATGAAAGAGAAGCAAATTTCTTTAAATTCAGCTATGAGCTTTAGGAGATAGGTGTAATACGGCACAAGTTTCGAATCTTTTGTCTTTCAATTGCCGTTAACCTGTGAGATAACTAGCATGGCATCACTATGAACCTACAACTTGCATACACCATGTTCAAGCACGGCTTGTAGCCTGAGGATGCATGCCTTATACTCAGCCTCATTGTTGGCACATTTGAAGACCAGCTTCCTAGCAAATGGGATCAACTGGCCCTGAGGTGTTGCTAGTACTACGCTGATGCCCATGTATTTCTTCTTGATTGCGCTGTCAAAGTAGAAATGCCACTGCTTCTCATCTCTAGACTTCTCAGATTCTGAGTCATACATGATAAATAGTATATCCTTGTCAGGGAACTGAGTCTATAAGGGTTGATATTTTGGCAAAGGTAATTCGGCCAAGTGATCTGCTATAGCCTGTTCCTTCATGGATTTTTGTGCGACAAATGTGATATCATACTGAGACAATAACACCTACCACTTGACGCACCTGCCTACTACTGCTGGCTTCTGAAATAAGTATTTCATTAGATCATGACGGCACAAAAGCAAGACAGGGTACGCTATCATATAATGTCTCAAGCGTTATGTAGCCTAGACAAGGGACAAACAGACTTTCTCAATGGAGTTGTACTTGGCTTCACAGTCGTTGAATTTCTTGCTCAAATAATATATAACCCTTTCCTTGCAACCTAACTCATCGTGCTGGCTCAAGACTACGCCCATAAAATGCAGTGTGATTGACAGATAGAAAAGTAGAGGCCGCTCTGGTGTCGGTGGAACCAAAACCTGAAGCCTTGCCAAAAGTTGTTTGATTCTTTCGAAAGCAGCTTGGCACTCCTTGCTCCAGTCGATCTAGGCATTATTTCTCAGGAGCTTGAGGATTGGCTCGCATATCGATGTGAGTTGAGCAATGAACCGGCTAATGTATTGTAGTTGCCCTAATAAATCTCAAACTTCCTTTTCTGTAGTGAGGGAAGGCATGTCAATGATAGCTCTGGCATCGATGAGATTGCTGTACCTATTTCCTGAATTGATGATCGGGCAACTATGTTGGACGTCATGCCTTCTATTGGTAAAAGTGGTGGAGTTATGGACTGTACCGTAAGGAGTAAGGGCAAGGCTAGATTCGCTGAAGCGGATGGTGGAAGTACTGGTGCTGCCACTTACATCACTAGTGAGGCGAGCTGAACTACAGGAATGGTGGAAATGGCTAATTGAGCCACCTATGACTTTAACTATTGTGTGGGAGTTGTTGAACCCATGAGTGAACCTACGGGCTATGCTACTGGGATCACTGACAAAGCTGATGCTATGGTGGTATTCGACGGAGATACTGGTTGAACTGCACATGGAACTGAAACTGTTAAATCGGCTACTATGCCTACTGTAAAGGTTGTTGTTGAGATAGCAGGGGGCAATGCTAGCTGTACTGACCTAGGCAATGCTGGCCACTGCTAATCCTCCTTGTTGATCAGTTCGACTTCATCAATGCTTGAGTAGTCCTTATCTGAATAATAATCTTCAATGCAAACCCACTCATTGGCATGTGCTAAAGTATTTTGCTGTTGCCTGCCTCTGCTGCGATAGAGCTCTGGTTAGGATCAAGGACACCTACACTTACGAAGTTAGTCATATCATGAGGAATAAATAGCTCATTGGTCCTTCACGGGTGCTTGGGCCCATCTTTCTAAGGCTACCGCTCATACCCGAGACCTTCGTGATCTCTTCGCTCCTCTGCGACGATCGGCTCAATGATCTCTTGACCATACCACGTGAGGGATGTCCCTTTCTCATATCGCCATCTGTGGCATAGGTTATCGACCATTGAAAAGGGATTGCTACAAACAGTGGGGTAGCCACCACGCTTAAGATCATGAATAAAGTTAACCGGCTCAAATTGGTTAACACGATAAATAACGTCCAAGGGTTTGGGATCAAACTAGACAATCTACAAAGAAATGGATGATACAACATCAGCCCTCTCCTTCTCAAAGTTCTGTGCCATGATGACAACGATATTGTCCCCCCAGTCGAACTTAATCATGCGGTGAAGGGTCAAGAGGATGACATGATGCCTATGCAACCAAGGGCGTCCAAGCAGAAGATTGAATGAAGGCTCAAGATCCACGACATAGAATTCCACGTCGAACTTAGCCGAGCCAACAACAAAGCGGATGACTAGAATTTCCAACACATCATGATGTGTGTTGTCAAAGGGCGTCCTACCTTTAACAACTAGTGTAATGTCCTTGGCTTTGAAACCGATTTTGCTTGTTGTGTGCAAAGGGAAGACATTTAGTCCTACACCATTATTCACCAGAGTAAGGAGAATCCGAAATCTCTAATACTACACGGTAATGAACAATAGCTAGCTATAGTTGGTCCCTGACAGAGACAACTCCTGAATGGAAAAGGAGATGACCTGAGATGTTGCAATCATGCCCACCATGGTCTTAAGGGCTGCAAGCTCTATAGTGGAGGAGACATAGGTGGCTTGGAAGACTCTGAGATAGGCTTCCCTGTGCTTGGATGAAGTGTGAATAAGGTCCCAAATGCACATATCAATTTTAACTTTCTTCAACTAGGAGGTAATGTTTGCTGCAGATTTGCTGGTGATGGTTGTGGTGGACATGGAGGGGGCCTCCTTGGTTGTAGTGGGCATAATGGGGTAGCTTTTTTGCTGTGGTGGGATGGGCACTGAACGGCTAGGCTTCGATGCTGGAACTGGGGTCTTGTACACTTGTCCCAATCGTGTGATCTCTATGCACATTTTTGTGGCATAGTCGTATGACACACGATAGCTATCACAGGTCAAATTAATGACTATGGGCACATAGACTGCCAGTTTCAGCTGGGCTATTGGTAGGTTCTCTAACTGGGCTACTGGGTATCCAGATGAGGGTGTTCACCATGTAGGCTTTGGCTTATGCTTGGCTAACAAACAAAATAAGGTGGTTCAAGGAGATTGCATGGCGAGTTATGCTTCCTCACGCTCCGGCTTGCTGGTTAGTTGGATCATATTGATTGTAGACCCTAAGCCTTCAAGGAAAGATTGATAGAGATTGTAGGTGAATGGAGTAGAAATATCAAGAATGAGGTCAAATAGGTCTCACACTAATGTGTCAAACCCGATAAGATAGAGAGAATGAATCCTTGAGGTCCCCAGTACTCCCAAATTCACATGCTCGGGTAGGGGCTAGCTAACAATACTAGAGTGTGCTGGTGCTCGTATGGGTACTTGTGTTGGTGCGGGTGTGGACTTTGCCTCATAGGTATTGATCATAATGACCTTCCAATCGATCAGATCCTAAATAGCCTTCCGTAGAGTGAAGCAGTTGTCAATGGAATGTCACGTGACCTAATGAAAACTGCAGTATAAGTACACATTATACCACACCAAAAGGAGATTCGATGGTGGGTGAACCTTTGGAAGCTTCAGGAATGACAAAAGCTTAAGAAGGACGACTCTCAAAGGCTCGACCAGAGGACACCTCAACCATCCATAGGTAACGCCTCCTTCCCAAACCCCTAAAGGATTACCTAGCGTCATTTTTTCATTGTTCCCGCACTGTTTTATTTCGAGTTTTCGCTTCTTACGTTGCATCCCGTCGTCCCCCCCGCTGATGGTCGACTTACGCCGACGCGAGACTCTAGCCCCTGAGCGCCTGGTTAGACCGATCCCAACAGCACATTTTCTCCTCCTCTTACTCCTGGAAGCGACCACCAAGCCAGAGGCCTCCCGTGGAGGTTCGCCGGAGGGAAGTCGGCACTAACGCCAGTGACGGGGGTGGGAAGGAGAATCCATCGCATTCTGTTGATTCTTTTGCATCCTCATTGTGCCATGGTAGTTTCCTCCAGCTCCCGAAAGACCCTCTTCATCCGGTGATGCCCTGCTTTTCGAGAAGGAGGTGATGATGGAGGAAGGTCTGGCCCCTGTCCCACCTGCGTGCCCCGATAGCGCATCACCCATGTGCGTATCGGACAGGGCCTTGATGGGGTCAGACCCAACCAAGTCAAGGCCACACCTTCCCTATTTTAGGTCACCCCGCATGTTTACTTCCATTATCATGGTTTTACCCTCTAACTTGCTTAAAGCCCTTGTTTTTTGCTCAAGTGTTCTTTTATGAAGTGGCTTTTCTCGATTTTTAGTCCATGCATGAGCCCCAGCTTGATATATTCCCCCTACATCTTAATAGCCATTGCATCGTATTTCTTGTGTGCCTGGGATAAGGCCATGAGGCAAATAGCTATGACATCTCTAGGAGGCGCGTCGTGGGTGCGTGCATCAGTTGCACGTGGCTCATGCGCATGTTATCCAGGGGTAAAATCTGGCACAACTTAGTCATTAGTCCCACCACACCTGCAACCTTTGCTTTGTTTTATGCTTCCTGGTTTGATTGTACTTAGTTTTGAACATGTCATGTTTCTTTAGTCATATAGTTTATCTTTCTTGCATCATCCATATGACCACATTAATTGGAAATTAAGTGCCCACATTTCCATGCATGCGAGTGAAAAGTTCGAGAAAGACCAACTTGTCGGGCGTACAAGGGTGCCTAACACCTTCCCCGTACGTAATAGGAGTCCTTACCCTTTCTCCGGTTCACAATGATTCATGTGTTGTATCCTTTTGGCATGAGCCATCTGTCATTTTTCTTTTGGTTTGGAGTTTTAATTTTCCGATATGGTTTTCCTTGTCTTCGTGTTTTAAATAGACTAGATGGCAATTCCATGTTTTATCTTCATATTGTTTCCCGGTGTTTTCGAGCCGTCTTCCTGTTCTCGGATTCGCTGGATTCATCGTGGCCTTACCGGTCTCCATGCGGCCCCGATCACATAGGAGCACGGTTCCCCTCCGTCGGTGTAGACACCCTAATTTAGCAGTCACTTGACATCAGACTCCTCTGGAAAACATCATTTATTCTCAAACATCAGACTCCTCTAGGGTCCCTACTCAATTCATGAAAAACCATGCTTTAAAAATCAAAAATTGGGTCTCATGCCCAAAATTACTCAAAACCACACATTTATTCTCTTTTATTCAGTTTTAGGGCCTTAAACCCAAAACTACTCCCAAATACACTTATTTGGGTTCCACATTCCTCCATGTCATTTATATGGGGAAAACATCATTAACACATGCTTTACATACCTTTAAAATCATTTATCCTACATTTACATCCATATTTACACATACCAGGGCCAAGGCAAAAACGGCAAATCGAATTTCAGGTTCGGTATACCGAAAACCCCTAATTCGGTATACCGAGCATCTTCGGTATACCAAACCCCCTTGATTCGGTTTACCGAAACATTCTATGCATACTGAAACTTCCTATTTCAGTCAACTGGATGATTTCGATCTACCGAAACCAAGGATCTGGCTTAATCTGTCAGGATTTCGGTATACCGAATTCAATTTAGCATACTAAATTTCCCGCAACCAGGGCATTCCCCTGTTTCGGTCGACAAAATCATCGGAAGTGGGAGCCTCTGTCAGGCCCCCCAAACACACATCACAAAATACCAATAAATCACGGGGTGTAGACCCTTGAGTCTACTTCAAAACCCCTCAAACCATTCATGATTTCATTAACTACACAATCCACACAAAAATCACAAAGGGATGAGACTCAAAAACGACTACTGTAGCCTTCATCTCAAAATCTCGTATATCCTTACCAATTTCCAACCTAACCGCATGATATCTATATTTTCATGCTATTCAACTCATTCTCATCAATTCCACTATTTTTCTATGATTTTACATGCATTTTTCATCATTTTCATGCATTTAACTCATTTTCAAAGAAACACGGAACAGAGGGAACGGAGGGTCACGTACCTCTTCCGGCGAGCCTCCCCCTACTCTAGCGAGTTCCTCCTGCCCCAGCGAAGCTTCCTCCACCGGTGGACCTCGGTGAACCACCACCTCCTTGCTGCATGTGTCGTTCTTCCTCTTTCCCTTCCTCTCGGTTCGTCCCCCTCTTCTTGGCCACCTCCTTCACTCGATCTCCCCTCCTCTTTATCTCTTCCTCCTCCTACATGGCGCCGGCCATCCATCCCGTCGGAAGGGACAGGGAGGCACAGGCAGCTGGCTTGTGGTGGCACAGGTGGGGTGAGGGGAAAAAAAAGAAGACGAGGGAGGGTGAAAGGGTGTGGCTCGTGAGGGAGAGAAAAGAGATAGAGAAAAAGAAGAAAAGACAGACACGCAAACCGAGGCAACTGTGTATCCCCAAACCAAACCCCAAATTGGTCACAAATCACAAACAGGAGCACAGAAAGCCAACCCAACACTCACACATCCAAGAAACAACAGATTATCCATTAATAAACCATTTATACAATATTTCAATTAATTACATGGTTTACAATTAGAAATGGATAATCAGGCCTAGATGTCACATTTACCAGCAACAAGCCTACCCCTAGTCCAGCTGGAATTGGTCGCTAGAATACTGGTGGTCGTTAATTTGACCCAAGACACCCATCGCGTGCCCTATAACTATGCCGCGACCTCTATCGGTTCTCCGTGCGCCTCCCTCGCATGCACCGGGGGCGCTCTTGCCAGCATGATCACAGCCAGCATGGTCACAATATTGATGATCTGAATGCTCAATAGAGCCCTGATTGTTGGTTACGCTCCACAGATGACCATCTCTATAGGCTCCTCTTCGAAGGGTCTATCTCAGACATGTGAAGCGAGGGCATGCCAGCGTTCGACGTACTTCCCGAACGGCTCATGGGCTTTTGTTTCGTGTTGGCCAGGTCCTCGTGCTTCGAAACCATATCCAAATTGAAGGAGTATTATTCCAAGAATGCTTGGCTAAGGTCATTTCAAGTTTTAATCGTAGCCATATCGAGGGAGGTGAACCACTTCAATGTTGGGTTGGTAAGACTCTTTTGGAACAAAAGGATCAACAACGTCTCATTAGCCTAAAGCTAAGCGAGGTCTCCACAATATGCCCTTAGATAAGAGATGAAGTAGCCTTTACCATTGTATTTTTTAAAATCTAGGACGTAAAAGTTTGGTGGGACTATCGCCTCTAGGAAGTAGTAGAGATCCCAAAACTAGTAAGACTAGCAGTCTCCAGATCACTCATCCTAGTAAGGAGAGCATTTGGGGTCACTGCTATCAAAGCTGGTGTAGCTTGGGCGGTTTCCACATATGCCATATGGGTCGCGCCATTGTGCTCCTCCTGATCCACCATCATGCCACCTAATGCTGTAGCGTGAAGGCTGGCATACCCATGCTAGGGTACTGAGTGTTGTGTCATGAATGTAGGGGTATGTATCTAATGTAGAGGAGAAGGACAGACAATTTGCAGTGTTGTGTGAGGTGTAGAGTATGAGAGCAGTTGCTGTTGTGCTGGGATAGATTCAGACAGTTGGCTATAGGGGTGTTGTGTTCCTACCAAACCAAGAGGCTAGCCACTAGGTGACAGAGTAATATGCTGCGTAGTGTGTAGTAAAGGTGCAGAAGGTAGAGTTGACACCCCCATTGTCAGGGCAGCTAGAAGCTTTGGCGATGGCTAAGGTGGCGGTGAAGTGGGGGTTGCCTGGAGTGTAGAAGCGAGCTACAGGAGGACCTTACGAACAAGAGGGACAAATGATGTCAAAGCAGGATCTATTGAGAAGGCCATGCCTTGCAGCTTCTAGGCCAAAGCAAACAGATGCTGCGCTTGCATAGAAGTGGACCTTTCAACACCAGTATCGAGGCCCAGAGCAAAAACGAAATGAATGTCAATGATGGCTGGAAGCAAAACGGTCTAGAGAAAACAAAACCTACCAAAGATACTATCGCAGCAGGCTAGGTGTCAAAGGTAACAGAGCCCTGCAGTGGGAAGGGCATTGATGACTCCGAAGCTCGAGTGGTGGTCACCATGACGGATTCAAAGACAGGCTCCAGACTGGACAAGGCCTACCAATGCCATGCAGCAGCAGGTAAGGAACCCTCAGGCTCCTCAAACTGATATGTGGGGCAGTGGAAGGCACAACAAAAGTCACAAGAGAAAGAAAGACTAAAACTGAGATCCCCTCCAAAGCAATAGAAAGAAGGGACTCACTAACATGCTGGGCCATTGTGGATCATGAGCGAGTACGGATGGGCCTACGATAGTAAATAGGGAGACAAGTCCTACGACGAGCAATCGTTGAAGGTGATGGATAGGTTAGGAAAGGTGGCTTAGAAAACTGTCTCAGAAGGGGAGTCAACGAAAGGGACTCTCGAGCTCTAGCTAAGGAACTAGAATCAGAACTTAAAACAAAGAACACAATGTAATGCTTATTATGGTGGTATGAATGGCACACATGCACATGAATGCATCTAATATGCACTCTCTCACTCTCTAGGTGTGTCTTGAGGGATGTCTACTCTAGTCTCTATCATGGGTACACGGGTCTCTATCTCAAGGCAAAAAGTAGGTCCCCGCTTAAAATACTAGCCAAAGCTCAGGCAGCTTGTGGATGGTGCATTTGGAGCCTCGACCCTGCCAAAGCATGGATTGTACCCTTTACTCACACCGACACAACCCCAGACAGGGGGAACAAACCGCTACCCCGTCCTACGCCAAAGCAATGGAATGACAAATCGAGACTATCCTTCTCAAACTGTAGGTAAACTCAAGGGAGAAGAGGATGCATGTTCCTATATGATTCATTCATGCAAATATGCTTGATGTTTTTTACTTGCATTTTTATTAGACCAAGAAAAGGAGAAGTGTCTGTGTGTCTCTAGTTGTGCCTAGCCATTGTTCCTTTTACTTGCAATTTTTTAGGTTAACCAATAAGAGAGGCACACATGTCTCTAATTTCCCTAAGATTAATGCCAATGGGGAAGAAAACAACCAAACAAGGCATGCAATCATCATTCATCAAGAAAAGGGATGTTCATGGCATGTGTTTATGTTGTGATCATGATGGTGAAAAAAACATCATGTTAAAAGGCATAAGTTATGACATGTGCAAGTGCAACGGTATAGCATATCAGTGTGAAGTAAAACAATCACAAGACAAAAGGCATGAAGTGATATAGAACAATGCAAACTATAATCATGCCAGCGACAGCCTCAGGCTTGGCGTGAAAGGCCAAATGCACAAGGATCGGCAAAGTCACGACAAAATAATAAAAATAATAGTAAAAAATGCAGGAGTCGCCACCTAGTCTATATTAAAACGAAAGACGAGGAAAACCGTTTTAAAACACTACAATCATGCAATAAAACCAATGGAAAAGGTCTTCATAAACCATAAATGGGTAAGGATCTTTGTTACGCACGAGGAAGTTATATGGCACCCTCGTGCGCCCGAAAATCGGTCTTTTAATGGATTTTTTCGTTTACTTATATGGAATGTCGGCTTTTCAGCCTTTTCTGTACGCCTGAGGGCGATATGCAATGCAATGCTATATGTAAGTGGTGTCCTATGCTAAACATGGGTGCCTGGGTTGTAGAGTGTGTCCTAAGGCTCAGAAAGATCACCCGTGCGGTGGGTCAAACACCGATGCAAGGATGTTGCACAGATATGATCAAAGATCTAAAAATACCAAGTGACTTTCATCCTCGCTTTACTATATGCAAAATTTGAGCTATTATGCATAAAAATGGCTGGAAACAGAGTGGCGTCATCCTGGTATATCCAGGATGACACCCAGAGAGAACAAAAGGCAAATCAAAATAGGAAATGTGCTAAATACTATGCCAAAAGCTACTGCGTGCAACAGAAGACAGGCAAGTGCACCTGTTGGTGTGCCAGATTGGTGCTCCAGTATGGTGCGCCACCAATGTGCTCTACTGATGTGTGCCAAAAAAGTGTGTCAGAGAAAATCACAGATCATACAGTAAACCAGCCTAATGCCATGCAATATAAAATCCTATAAATTTGCAGAAAACCCATCAGAACATGCATCATGAGTATCCATCAAAATCCAAGAATGAAAACACAATGTGGGTCTTGTGCTCAAGGGCTATATTCCTCACACATGACCACACCACCCTTATACTAGATAAAACAATAGGTTTCAACTATTCCATCTAGATCTGGATCATGAACTGTTGCATAAGAATCTCCTAAACAGGAGTTCATGGGGCAATTAGCTCACCAGATTATGATAGCAGGCTGAACATGCAAGATGCAAAAGTCCTATAAACAGTGCTATCTAGGCTGAAATCATGCATACAAAGTCATGATGTATCAGAGAATAAACACCAAAAAACATCAAAGTCCAAAACAC